>JAZGUH010000458.1:600000-868465 GCA_037893225.1 Hippasteria phrygiana | reverse complement strand
AGGTCGATTCGCAAAATTCGGAGGTTGCCACCATGTTTAAATAAAAAAGTATAAAATAGCTGGTTTTAATTAAAAGGCATGTACGATGATCACTCTCACAGGAAATGTTGAAATAAGTTGCAGATTTAGTGGCAATTTTCAATTTATCGAAACCCGCTGCACGAGGCGCTTTTAATAGAGACGGCCAAGCACATCTAACTATAATTCCAGAAATGTGTGTTTGTATGGGTGTTCTTACATTAGTCTCCTTACGGGGTACCGGGAAGAAAGAATAACAATGGGGACAATGGTACCCCACGAGGGAGTCTTTAGAAATCGAGGTACCCCACAAAGTTAACGCTATGGCTTTTGAGATTTCAATGGGGGCAAAGGAGAGTAAAAGAAGGAAAGTAAAGTCCACAATAGAGGTACCCCATATCTACCTGTGTGTGAGGATGGTTGTGTGTGTACGTGTGGAAGTGAAGTCGTGCATGATGCGGCCAAATTCTGTACAGAAACAGTGGCTAACTATTGGAAGCGGACAGCCAATTTGTTACGGGGAAAAGTGATTGAAATAACCGCTGTTTTGTATATTTCTCATATTCATTTTGTGTCTAATTTATCGATGTCCTCATCACAAAATACGATTTAATTAATAAATGAATTACGGCTTTGAAAGTTTGCTTCAATTGTGTACATATCACAATTGCAATTTTAAATGTGTAATTTTACGGGCTATTAGTTCTCACAGGGTCGGTTATGCAAAATCACCAATGTTTGAAATAATGTATGCCCTAAAAGTGCATGCCCGTCCGTTTCCATTAATTAAAAATACCAGTAGACCTTATGCGTTAAGGCAGCGTTAGAGGGCACTGGTTTTGTATCACTAGGATATGGGTAAAGTTTTGAACAATCACTGTTAATAAATTAAAATAACACAAAATAGCCCCTGATACAAAACATAACCTCTGAGACATCCGAATGTCTCGTAACCTCTGAGACATCCATCAGTCAAGCATGTCACTTGCAACAGCGACTTGCAAAAGTGCAATATGGCTGCGGAGATGCGGTTATTGGGTGCTATTGACAACGATGATGAATTAATTCTTCTATCCGAGTTACTAAACCAGCAATTCCTAAGTTAGTCTTTGAAAAAAAGAACATTCGATCTCTCGTCATTTTCGAATGCCGACAACTTTTTTGATTTGATAAGCCCGATGTTCTTCGACTGTTCTCATCATAATTACGTGCCCAATTAAACGGTACAGTGGTAAGAGGAGTTAAGGGGCTTTGTACAGTACTGAGACGTCTTGCATACCCTAAAAGCTGCTAAATGACTATATAAGGTCTGTATGCGGCAAAATGGAAAGCAATCGATACTGATGAACAATAGCAATTGTGACCGCAAGCTAATTGGTATCCAACTTAATGTAAGGCGTCCTAAATCTACACGTGTCAGTGTACTTATAAAATCGCTTTTACACGTATGACGTTATGCCCCCATCACACACCAAAGTAGTTCTCACTACGTTCTTGAAAATGTTGCCGAACGGGCTCAAACTGTGTGCGAACGGAGTGGACGTAGTAGCAACTTTTTACGGTCTTTTTACGAACTTCATGGACGGGCTCGGACGGGAAGGGTGCTCCAGAACTTCGAGCCTGCTCAAAATTTTCTGGCGGCCATCCCGTTCTGCAATTAGACGGAGTGACAACGTACTTAAAACGAGACGGACGTACTACGAACGGAATTGCCGTACTTCGATCCTACTAGGGACGTGTTACGACGTGGTGCAGTCGGGCATCAATTGCAGTACGTGTGCACACCGGCCGGGTCCGTTTGTACCTCGTTCATCCCGTTCGCAGACAGAACTAGCTCGACCGCATTACGTCCTTAGCCAGTCGTTATTCCGTGCAAATACGTTCAAAACAAAATAAAATGTTCTGAAGGAGTTAGCAACACGTTTCTACACGGTTCTAAAAATTCGCAGTAGGTTCTTATTAAGTTCTACTCGTTTTGAGTACGTTTGTGTAGTTCTCACGCAATTTTTACTACGTCCACCCCGTCCGCAGTACGATAGGACATACGGCCTGTCGTTGACTTGATGTGTTCACGCAATTTTTACTACGTCCACCCCGTCCGCAGTACGATAGGACATACGGCCTGTCGTTGACTTGATGTGTTCATGTGTACAGCTTGAAGCGGCGAACGCGAAAGTTACACGTTCTACCCCGACCACAGCCCGTTTTACGATTTTTTTTGGACGGGGCAGGACGTTTTGAGAACTACTTTGGTGTGATGGGGGCTTTACGTGTAGTGCTTAAAAGGAAGGACTGCGCCGGGGGAAAACTGATGATGTCATACACTATTTCAAGACAATCTTCTCGAACTTTTGTCAACATTTAAAACAAACTTAGTTTTAAACACATGAAATCAACCGTATGCGCTTATTATGAAAACTGAAAACTTGTCTCTTTTGTTGGTAAGCGGAGAGTATGCGTACACGTAAACGTACAAGTACAAGTTGGAAATCTCAACCTCTCTAATGTCAATTTCCGAGCTTATACGCCGGTGCGGCTAATAGGCCAACTTTAAATCCTATTTTGCAGATGTTTGCATGCTGCGGCTTATACTCCGCGTGGTCTATATTCCGAAAATTACGGTATATAGTGCCCATTTCTTTGCTGATATTTGCGATGTCGCACATTTTATCGCAAATTTCTTTGCAAATTTTGTTGCATAGTTTGCATATTTCTACCGGGTTATTCTTGGACAAAAGGGCTAAAGAAGCCACAAATTCGGTCGCGGATTCGGCCGCATTAGATTCAAATTCTTAAACGCAGAAAAAGATAGTCAACAAAGTGTGTTTCTTTCTACAATGCTTTTTTTGGGTTACATCAGCGAAATTTAAAGGTTTTAGCAAAATTACACGTTTTGTCTAAATATCGAATATATTCTACATGCTCAAAATTAAGAGAAGACAGATTCCGTTCACTAATTGGCTGTTAATTAAAGGGCTAATAAGAACTTTTTATTCAAAAATGCAGAAAACTGCATTTTGTTAAAAACACTGCCACTTTTAAAGAACATGTACCTCACAAACTTTCCCCAAAGTGGATTTTTATTGCAGATTCTATTTTAACAAAATTCTGATTTTGCTCCCCCCCCCCCCCCCCCCCCCGAATCAAATCTCGGATACGCCACTGCATCCCACCTATATAGATCATCTTACGCAAGATTGGTGTATTGGTGTATTTTCTTTACTGTTTTTGGGTAAAATAAAGGAGGTTGTTTTTTTAAGTATATGCTGCATGGCTGCAGCCCATAACAATGATCTCATTGTTACGTCACAAAATATCACATTCGGGGTCCACATGGGGTTATAAGTGCGGCGGAACACTTTTGAAAGTGGGGGGGGGGGGGGGGCGGGGGGGGGGGGGAGCAGCGCCGGTGTCAGCCGGCTGCTGCCCTTTTGTATTTCCTTATGCGGAACTAACAAAAGTGGGGGGGGGGGGGGCGGAGGCAAGTTCCCCCTGCCCCTTCCCCCGTTCTGCCGCCAGTGCATGGGGCAAGGCAAGAGTCAATGATCGCGCCCGTCTTAAATGTGGAAAAGTATTTCAGAACCATCTTGGTCGTGATGTAGTCTCGATTGCATCTAGTCTTGGTCTTGGTTACCGTTTGCATTTTGAACGTTCACCAGCGAGCAATCGAGTAAAATAAAGCATTTCGGAATCGAATACATTGGCGAATCGATTAAAAATTGAGAAACAGCGCCCCCATTCGCATAATAATTTGTTTTTTAGTTACCCGTTTTTGCCCGATCTGTACCAACCCAAGGGCGGATCCAGGGGGGGGGGCCAAAGGGGGCCATGCCCCCCCCCCCACCCATTTTTTTTTTCTTTTTAACTGACGTCGCAAAAAGGCAGCCACTGCGTACACCCACCCACAAAACTCAGCCAAAAATTTGTTTGGCCCCTCCCAAAAATTGTGTTCTGGATCCGCCCTTGTACCAACCCCCTCCCAAAAAAAACACACACAATCAGTCCAATTTTACCATACAGCTGAGGATTTCCGCTGTTCTCTTCCATCGCTCCCATTGTTTGGACTTGTCCCATATGGTTTGCACATGTATAGGAACTACAGAGGATTTGGGCTCCGGTCCTCAGTTGTATTATTCTCTCGTGTAACCCTTTGTTCTCTCGTGTAACCCTTTGTTCTTAGTCCTCAGTCATAGATTACCGAAGTGATAATGCAATGTTTGGAACCAGAATACTTTTGTTATTTTGTGTCAATGTGTTTGCATGACTGGCTGTTAAAGAACAATCGAAATCTACATTTGTTTGGAGCCAGTTGTCGTGCCAACTGACGTCAGGCTTCGGTACTCTATAAAGGATAACATGTAGGGCCTACATGTACACACAAAATCCTGCATACGGGCCTGCAGGAATACCATAACAAAACAAATAGCTACATTCAACATTTTGAGAAGTTAACAATTTACAGGTTTAACAATATATTTTGTTTTCTCTGAAAACAGTTTTATACAACTTGATGTTAATTGTTGGGATAGTGATAAATAGATCTATTTGAAATGGTTATTAAAATGTTGCCTCGGAAAAATGATTCATATACACAAAATTCCATTCAACTCAAAATAACATAATATTATTAATTATAATAATATATACATATAGTACATGATTAGCAGTTTTGAACATTGTTTTGATTTTTGTGTACTTCGATAAACCTTTCTTTTTATGCAAAGCAACCCAGCCTGAAAATGGGAAAAATTGTTTCCATACATTTTTACACAATTGTAAAAAAATTAAATAAAAGCAATATAAAAATACCTTCTCACACAGCTATCATCAGAGAAATATGTAAGAAGATTGATATACACATCAGCAGTTCTTAGTTACCTCAATCCAAATGGAAAGGGGAAAAAATCCATGAGAAACCATGGAGAAATCTTCGCATCATTGACACAAATTAGATTCATTTGCATTTCCACAAACATGTTTTACTTTTTGGGGTATCCCGTATTCATCAATAGCGCCACCCCCTCTCGGCACTCGTACTCGCGGACTTGATGACAAGTATAAAAGCCAAGCGCACCAGTGGCAGACTGGCTTCGGTGAAGCCCAGATAGCTCGCGAAGGCCGTACCAGCTTGGACAATCCACGGCCTGTTTTTCATCGCATTTTGGCACACCCAGGCAGACAAAATGGCAAATTCCCAAGCAGTGGTAATGTATAATACTTTCCTTACCTCACAATTGCAATCTACACTTCACAAATTGTCCGAAATTAGCAGCCGACTTTGTTGAAAATGAACGATGTTGACGATTTGAAAACTACATGCAAATCCAATGGAGATCACATTTTTTTTACCATTTTGCCCTTTTGCAGTTCAAACTGTACAAAGCCGTTATGGATGATGTCATAAGCAACGTCCGGGAGGCCTTTCTGGATGAAGGAGTGGACGAACAGGTTCTCCAGGAACTAAAACAGGTGAGATAAAAAAGGTTTTCTCTAACGGAGTTTGAGTCTAAAGTGTATAGCGTATCGGTCCTTCGTCTGTACGTCGGTGCAAAGCCCCCATCTTGTACACATATATATCCTGTGTGTACTGCATACGTGCACCGTTCCGTACCGTGCCGTTCACCACACCGTCAACAAATCGACATTGCACGGCCTTCTTTCGCCCCAATTTCTCCGTAAAATTCACATTTTCCTGGTAAATCCATTACACCTTAAGTGCAGCGTGACTCGGGTGTCCATTTAAGTATGTTTTTGATTAAGAAACTCCCTCTCAAAGGATGAAATTCACCCCTGAGATTTTCCGGTTATTTCTGCTCTCGCCCTTCGCTGACGGCAGACCACCGTCTGCCATTGCTCCTCCATTGCGTGGCTCTCTTGAAACCCAGATATTTGCATATGTTAGTGTATTTATAGTTCACCCCTTATTTGCGTGTCTCGTCACTGACAGCCAATCACCTGCTGAGAGGTTGCATACAATGATGACTATTAAAGCAACCACTACTTATGAATATTTAACAGCTATTTATGAATATTTAGCAGAACAGAGACGACTGGCCATATGTGTAAATGCAGTGAATGATATACTAAAAAGGTTTTTAGACTTTTAAACATCCGGTTTTGGTTACTTAGTGCTGTTTTTTTTTTCTGTATACAAAAAATGCAGAAAAAGATTTTTGTTCAGTCTGTGCAGGAAGTAGGTTTTATAAGTTATCGGGTTTAATTTATGTTGCGGTCAAGCATAAAATCACCAGCAGTGTGACCTGAATCTCTCAACTGTTGAAACGTGACATTTATAAACTGTAGGGCCCGTTTCTAATCTGAGCACATTTACATGTACATGTAGTCCTTAAATGGGAAACTTTTATTTATAAAATATGTTTCGATATGCAGGGAAACGGCTGTGGTGACCCATTAAAATTGCCACCTTATTATTATATATGGTTGGAAGCATTTTATTTCAGTAGTAACTAAAGTTTGTTTATGTGACCACCCCCGTACAAAATGGTGCGTTCCACTACCTCCATGGTTCCACATTCCTGGATATTTCAGCTAAACATGTGCATTTCTCAAACTCTGGAATGGGCTCGGGCTTCGGCTTCGCGTAATTTTTAATCCGCGAGATCTGGCAAGATCTTGGATACTGTTTTTGCTGCATGTATATCAAAGTCTGATGTTTTAATCCGGAGCCAGGGTCTGTTAATATATTTACATATTCAAGGCTTCAGATTGGCAATGGGACTGGGGAATAGCTGGAGATGAAGCCGAATCCAAGGTTTGAGAAACGCCCCATTTACTTTATTCAGAACTTTGTTGGCCCTGTTTATTGTCACATGTTTTAAAGGCAGTGTGATTGGTCATTGTTGCAATTTTCAGAAATGAGCGGATTTGGGGGTTAGTATGTTTTAGGAAATATCATTCCACTGACCTGTTTAAAGTTTTGCGTTGTTGGATGGCGAAAAAAACCGAGAGAAATACGGCGCTCGTTTTCAACCGTCGGGCGGCGGATAGCCTTTAGTCAAGGCGCGCGTGGCTATCTGGGCGCGTGACGCGCCCCGGATATGCTATGGCGCCATCATGTCCGGGGTGTGACACTTGTCCGGGTAGCCACACGAGCCTTGACTAACGGCTACAGGGCAGTTTTCTAACGATTTCCAGCTGGAAACCATATCCAAAGCAGGCCATCTTTTGTTCAGACAAATACTGCTAGTTTTCAGATGTCCAACCCTAATTTCACCCACTGTAGTTTCGCCGTTTTTCTCTATTCCACTAATAGATTTGGGAGACCAAGTTGATGTTGACGAGAGTTGTGGATCTGACCCCCCAGCCCGTACCCGTAGTTCAGGCCAGCTACAGCCATCATGAGAAATCCCGAGGTGGCGCCTCGTCATCCAGTAACCAGATGCAGGCGCAGATGCAGCTGAAGGCAGTGGCCGAGGCGCAGCAGCGAACACTAGGGGGCAGTGCACCACAGCAACAGGGTAAGGCCTGGGGCAAGTTCCAGCAGTGGCTGCTTGTCGACCGCTGGTCATTTTTCCCATGTTATCCTATGTGCAGAATAGTAGTAGGATATAAATCGGTTTGAAGTTCACTATTTGGGTTCGATTTTGGAAACCGAATATTCGAAAGCAATCTTAGGGATGTCCTGAATATACCGAATATTTGAATATTCGATCATCAACTGAATATTCTAATATTTTTTTCCGGTTAAAATATTTGAACAAAAATATATATGCACGGACAGATACGACTCTGATGCTATTTTAATAGAAAAATTGCGGCGCTTAGCAGTGTTAATTAAATGCCGCATTTTTGTCGATGGTAACTTTTTGTGGATGAAGGTTTATTGTTCCTGTCCTTAAAGCCTTGACACTTACATAATAATTTCTGCAAAAACACAGGCTGGAGTTTGGTTTCTAGTTATCAGAATGTTATACGTACCCGTAATTATCGTAATACAACAGGCGCATGCAAAATATGTTGGTCAGGCGGTTTATAATATCATTCACCGGACGTAAAACACCGGTGTGCATATATTCAAATATTTGTTCAAACCCAGTTTCGAATAATTATTCAAAATGAACAGCCCTCTCCATTAACTAATAAGTGGTTCTAAAGTCTCAACTATTAGCAATGTGCTGTGCTTTTTGCTTTTTCAATCCTTAATACACAGGTACACAGGCATTCCAAATATCTGGTACAACCACACAGCTGGTGAGTATTTAGTCTGCAAATTCTGTCTTTTTATCAGCTGTTTAATTTCATACAAATATTTGGCAGACCATCAGGCTTTTAGTGTACAGCCCGGTTCATACTTCATACTTCATGCGAATGCGAAGCGAATTTGACGTCATGAAACATTCGCAGCGAAGATTCGCACAAGTTGAAATGTGTTCAGCTTTTGCGAATTCGCAGCTCAAATATTTGGCATTGACGTCATAAATTTGCTTCGCATTCGCATGAAGTATGAACTGGGCTTAAGTAATCCACGAGTGATTTTATCAAGACCATTGTCTATCAAAATTCACCAAGGAATTTCTGCTCAGGTATTCTGTTGACTACAACTGGAATCCCAACTTGTTTAAACATGAACTATTAGTCAGAAAATCATGGCCAACCTTATTCATTCATAAAAAGTGTGAAATTCGAGATTTAAAAGAAAAAGTCAGCAGCCTGCAAGACCAATGCCGAAATAAGGTGGAGGAGATGAGAATTAGTTGAATGTTGTGGAAAGTTAAAAAATAGTTTCTTTAATGAATATTTTGTATATTTGGGGAGGGAGGAGCTATGGGCTCCGTGCACAACTACCCCCTCAGCGGAAAGAAAAGGCGAGTTAGGGGTCAATATCGACGCCATCTTACCTGACTTTAATTTAAGTGTCTGGTTCCCGCTATGATATTCTCATTGAAAACCCAATTATCGAGAGTCGGCAAACAGACAAAGCAATCCCACTGGTACGAGTATCAAATGAACGAGGAGCACAGTGCGTATACCAGCGACGTACTCCCCGTGGAAGTGCGGTTGCTATGTGGACAGCGCCCTCTTTTGGTGGCGCACGGAGCCCATAGTCCCCGGCTTTCTATGCAGAACCACACTTTGACTGATTATTGATGCCAGGGGTGAGATTTGTCAGGAATTTTCCTGGTTTCAGGATCCAATTTTTCTGGCCCTTAAGTTGTTTTTATCATTTAAAAATGACCTCTGCAACCCTGAAACAGTCGACTGTTAATTCTAATAACTCTATTTTTGGCAATTCTGAGCCACATCTTTTGGTAGAAAATGCAGTTTTCTTATGCATTTATAGCAATGCCATACAAATCAAATGCCTCCGAATGTTTTGTAGATTTTTCATTTTTCTCAAATCTCACCCCTGTTAGAGATGATAAAACAAACAGAAAATATCAAACTTACAAGGGTCGCCTTTTGAATAGTCCAAGGTTGAATATTGAAAATGGCTCTTAAGGCATATTCCCAATTCAGTCGATTCACAACTCGGTGCGCCGCCAGCGGCAACCGGGGAGAGGCCAGATTACGCAGTGCATCATGGGAAAAAGTCAACATCGCAAAACTGGAAGTGGGTATCGCCAATGCATCGACCGTACTTCTTACACCCCTTCTCCGCTAAATCTATCAACTCCTCTCTCTTCTTTCCCGCACAAGGTATTCCCCGATTAGTTAAAAATTGCTTTAACTCGTCCACTCGCATTCGCGCAAAATCCATACTGCTGTACTGTCCACCATCTTTACAACGCGATAGATACGATGTCGACCCCGAAAGTGGGAAATTGGCCTTTCCCGGCTTGCCGCTGGTGGCGCACTGAGTTGTGAATCGACTGAATTAACAACTATTCTTGAGAAATGTGCGATATCTTGGTATTGAACATGAAAATATTTGTTGGGCATTTTTCTTTGTTAGAGTTCATCGGCTGCTGCAGCCACGCTAGCCTTCCAGCATGGCATGCTGCAGATACCCCATCAGTTGACGTCCCTTCCTGCCGGACTGACATTAGCACAACCAGGTAGGCACAGTTACTAGGGCTGTCCCGAATATTCCAATATTGGATCGTCAACCGAATATTTGAATAGCTGTTTGCCGGTTTGAATATTCGAAAAAGAATATATATGCACGTACAGATATGACTCTGATGCTATTTCAATAGAAAAGTTATGGCGCTTAGCAGTGTCAAATGGCACATTTTTTGTAGACAGATGTATATTGTTCCCGACCGTAAAACCCTTGACACTTCTAAAATAATTATTGCAAAAACTCGGGTTGGAGTTTGGTTTCTTGTTATCAGAATGTTATACGTACTCGTAATGATCTTGATACAATGCAAAAAATGTTCATCGGGTGGTCTATAATATCGATCGCCGCATGTAAAATAGATAACTCTACAGAGTATTTGTCTTCTTGAGTTCTTTAGTCCAATACTTGACAATGCTCAAGGTATCTGGAACGCAACAGAAGAGAATGCATAACATAAGATAACATAATAGTCCTCTATGCCCTTCCAAGTCCTTCGAGAGAGTAGCCAAGACTGATGAAACAATATGTTAGTTATTTATGGCCCTCTGCCGAGTGGAACGACGGAGAGGTTGGTCATGGGCATGAGGAGGAGGGGTGGTTTCCTTCCAACCAGGGAGATTATGGGGTAATAAGCGCGTGATTGCTCGTGGGAGACGCTGTGTTACATTGGTGGGAGGGGATGGGGGGACTGGTATGTCAGGGATTGCAGTGTGAAGCTTCCTCATTGCTTTTTGCATGGGGATTTTCCCGGGTAAGCTTAAATGTACTGGCGATGGTGGTGGGTTGTCTGGCGGGGCTGCTTTTCCCTCTGTTGAGATTGTTGGTGAGGTTGGAGTTGGTGGCGACATTGGGCGAGCAATGTCGGTCTCAAGCGCTATGGGCTCCATGTTACGCGGGCTGCTGGGCTCAACTGGTGGTAGAGAGCCGCTGGGCTTGGCTGGTGATAGAGGCCTGTATGCAAGGTCAAAGCCCAAAGAGCCATGAGGGTGGCGTGGGATTGCTGGAATGTACTTTCTCAGGAACTTCCTGTTGCGGAGGGTCACCCGTCCAGAGCCATCTACGCGAACCACATATTGGTCGAACTGGCGGATTTCGATGACGATCCCCGTCTTGTCCCACTTAGTTGGATGTGGCCCAGTTTGGTTCTGGATCCGAATTTGGTCTCCTACGACAAGGGGAGGGAGGTGCCTTGTGTGTTCCGTGAGTCGCTCGGCCATCTTCATGTGCCTATTGTGCAGGGCTTCCTCTCGAGCAAGCAGTGTCTCCTTCCATGTGGGATGAGGTTCGTAGCGACCAGGGTGGATGGGAATGAAGTCACGTATTGGTCAGCCGAACAGGCACTGAGCAGGTGAGAGCTTAGCCTCCTTGTCAGGTGTGTTCCTGTATTGAAGCATGGCGCGCTGGAATGCGTCAGTGTCCAAGTTGCCATCGGCACTGGTGTTGTCAGTGATCAGGCGTTTGACCGTCTTAACTCCTACCTCTGCCCTACAATTGCTGTGAGGATAGGCCACCGATGATATACGATGTCGTACCCCCCAGTTTTTGAAAAAAAGGTCTTGGTCGCTGTTGAGGAAAACTCCGGGCCCCCATCCGATGATAACTCGTCACTGATACCAAACGTAACAAATGTACGTCTAAGGCTAGATATGAGGCCCTTTGCACCATCGGCTGCCCGTTCCACAATAGGCCAGTTGCTATAACGATCAATGATGACAAGGTAATTGGTGCCGACATAGTGGAAGAAGTCAGCACATATCGACTGAAATGGGTACACTGGTATGGCTGGTGGTGTAAGGGGCGGGTTCGGCTGGGATGGGGCCATGCGATTGCACTGTGTGCAGCGAGCACGCAGATCATGAATGGCAGATGTTATCCCAGGCCAAAAGACGGAAGCCTCGGCGCGCGAAGTCATGGATGAGATGCCCTGGTGGGCTGAGTGGAGTGATTGCAACACAGCAGGGCGGAGGGCCGGGGGGATTATAATGCGATCGTTGTACAAAACAACTCCATCCAGCGTGTACAGGCCGTCTCTCAGGCTGAAATAATTCTGTAGGTCTGGTGGCATCTCTTGGCGGGAATCTGGCAAGCCATCTTCGACGAGGGACAACAATGTTGACATAGTTTCATTGTTCGTTGTTGCCATTCGCACATCGTCCCAGGTGACAGACTGAAGCGTATCTAGCGCAGCTGTCATGGCCACAAGTGTGTCAGGTTCACCATGGCTATGTGAGCATAGAGTAAAGGGGGGCACATAGCTCGAATGCAGTTGAGTAGGGTGCGTGGTGGGTGTGTTACGTCATGAGAGAATGTAGCAACATCGTCTGGAAGGTGTACACCCATAGGCTCACTTACTGGATGGCGTGAGACACCATCCGCCGCTTTGTGTCGAACTCCTGGAACATGGACTATCCAAAATCGGTAACGGAGAGATTTTTCCTTAAGGTTGCGGAGTCGTGGGTTGGGGATGTCCTCCAAGCATCGATCACCTAGTATCTTGAGGAGGGGTTTGTGATCAACTGCGACGATTAGATCTTCACAACCAAGGACGAAATGGCGTGCCTTGTCCAATGCGTCTATGACTGCCAAAGCCTCGCCCTCCACTGGTTGGTAGCCGAACTCAGCGGAAGAAGTGAACTGGCTTCCAACAAGCGTTACTCTCCAGCCTGGCCTGCAGCAAAAAGGGGCGGATGAGGTGCATTGGCAATGTTTTTGTAGCAACCAGAATCCAATGCCGGACTTGCTCCAATCTGAAGCGAGGCATGTTGGGCGAGATTTGTCGAATATCTCCACGCCTTTGGTGATCTCACATATGATGATCTGCTTTGATTCTTCAAAGAGGTCATTGAGTTCCTGTGTCCATTTGAAGGGGGTGCCCGGTCTCAGCAGAGATCGGAAGGGTAACATCCTTTCTGCGGAAGCAAAGGCATAAATAAGCCACTTGGTTAACGAGACCAAACCATGACCGAATGTCTGTGATGTTACGTGGGGTCGGAAACCTCTCGATAGCCTCAAATAGACGGGGGCAGGGTCTGACTGACGTTGGGGATATTTTAAATCCGGCAAATTCAACAGTGTCCCCAGCGGTTTTGGTGGGTATGGGCAAGTTAAGGCCAAGAGTATGGTAATCAGAGGGGGGCGCACGAATGGTAACATCAATGAAGGGTTGGGGGTCAGAGGCCCGCCGTTCCCATGTGTCGCACAGATCATTGTATATATGGTGATCAAGGTTGATTACACGTTTGCCATCGGCATTTATACCACATATGGCATCAGAAAAAGAGTCAAGGTTTGAGTCGTTGGAAATGCCACACAGGCTATCAAAAACAGCACTTTCATGGTCTTTTGATCCTCTGTTTCTGGTTGCTGAGTCTGTGGAATGTCCTTAACGGCCGCCACCACGGCAGACTGCATCGAAGTGGCCCCGAACGTTGCATTTGTTACAAACGTGACTGAAGGCTGGGCATGTTTTTTCACGGTCCTGACGGCGAGTCCCATGGTCCTCCTTGCGGCCACAATAATTGCATACGTATTTGTGTTGAGAGCGGTAGCTGCTTGTGGCAGAGGCGGAGACTAAGGCTGTTCGATATCCATTTATTTTGATACCGAAATATCGGCAAAAAAATATCGCGATATTCGATATTATCGTGATGACGTCACTTTTTCCTTACCGGAAAAACGGAGGAATAAAAAAAAAATACATGATGGAAGTCAAAACGGCATCATGAGATCGGGGCCACCGGGATCGGGCTGGGTTGACGAGGCTTCCCTCCGCTCGTTGAGTATGACATTGCACAATGTACAATGGATGCGCGGCACGTGTTTTAATCTTTTCTCAAGACGCAGTTCGCTACACGTAACTACACGTACGTGTGCCTTGTGCACTGGGGAAAGGCGGTGGCATTCAGTGCGGTTTCTTGCACTTGACAAAGGCTAGCAACAAAGCAACGCGCAGATGCGCTACAGGGGTTGACCTTATTGCAAACAATTGCCATACCCCTCGATCTCAAGACGAGTTCGCAAGCGTGTAGGTACGTACATTGTACACTGGGAATAAGACGGTAGCATTCAGTGTGGTTGTTTGCACTTGACAACGCACGGCGCGGAGGGTAAATCGCGCGGAGCGGAGATGTCATGTCGGGGCTTAGAAAACGGTCAAAGAAACGACACATTTAGTGCATGTATGTATTTGTTTATTCCTCCATGGTACATCATGATATATTATATACTATTCTACCATCCAATAATTGGAAATAACTGGAATTTCAAGCAAGGTAAACTTGACAAATCCACACTTATTGCGGCCAAAAGGAACATATATCCCGATATTCTTCGGTAATATCGAACTCCCCGATATTCCGTTTTTTTTAAGGGGCCGATACGGTTTTCGATATGAAAAAAATATCGACATATCGGGAAATATCGTCATATCGAACAGGCTTAGCGGAGACCACGGTATCTAATAGGCGGTTGGCAGACCGTTTACCGCCTTCCTTCGCCTCAATGTAGCGGATGGTGTCCTCCAGCGACATGTCCTGGTTTTGCTCGCCGAGGAGCTCTAGTTGGATCTCCTGGTCACTGATGCCGCGGGTGATGGCATCCCACAACACTTGATCGCTGTAGTTGACATTGCGGTTGCAACCTGGACACTCGACGGTGAACTTGCACACACCCGCTTGGTCAAGGAGACGGGCAGCAAAATTGTGAACGGGTTCGTCCCTGTCTTGACGCATGTTGTGGAGTTGCACACGGGAAACCATTACATTCTCTTCGCAGACAGCGAGCCGTTGTATGGCTGGCAGGACGTCATCCTCAGCCTTCCCAGTGAGTGTGCCACCGTTGGTGCGTGTGAGATCTTTGCGAAGTGTCTCTTCACAGCACTCTAGAAGTTGAACGACAACATCTGCGCCGCTAATCTTGGTGGCTGTTTTATAGTCATTCCATCGGGAGACAAAATAAGACCAATCCTCAGACGTGCCGCCCAGGGATATAGTAGGTCGTTTGACTTTTTCAGTTTTTGCACCAGCTGGTTGGCTCGTTGGCTCTCATGCTCCTTGCTGTGGATCTGGAGGAGTACGAGAATAAGGTGTGGCGTCATCAGGTGTAACGTAAGTACACGCAGTGATGGGGCACCTCACACCTGGCATCTTGTTTTGTGAATCGAGTTCAATTGCAGGTATCGTAGAAATATGCCTTGAGCATAGATAACTCTACAGAGTATTTGTCTTCTTGAGTTCTTTAGCCCAATACTTGACAATGCTCAAGGTATCTGGAACGCAACAGAAGAGAATACATAACATAAAATAACAAAATAGTCCTCTATAAACACTGGCATGCTTTGCGTGCATCTTTTTACCAGCTTTGTTTGAAAAGCTCCATCCCATTCAAAAACAATATAGTTGAAACATGAATGATTTGAGTATGTACAGGAATGTGCCTATAGACATCAACCGGCCAGGTGGTCTTTTTGAAATTGCAGTTATGGCCATTGTCCGTATCCACTTGTATATTTCTTTGTGTATTTTTCTTGTATATATTTCAATAATCCTCCTGTACACAACGGAAACTAATCTAATCAAATCAAATCAAACAAAACACTTTTTGTTATCACATTTGCTGATGCCATTAAATTGCTCTGCTTGCTGATGATACGGATTCTGTGTCTCATTGTGGTTACAGAAGTCACGCAGACCTTTCCAGCGTACACGTTTAGCCAGCCCCATGGGACGTTGCAGACAGGGCCGTATCACGCTGTGCTGCCCACAGGACAGACAGTCATGATCCACCCGACGCCCCAGACAACTCGGACGCAACAGCAACAACAGCAACAACAGCAGCAGCAGCAGCAGCAGAGCCAGCAGGCTGCAGGCTCCATCAACGTGACAACAGTGCAGGTAGGTGGGCAATGTTACCAGACAGCGGCCGGCAATCATTGGAAAACTGCCCTTGATGACAAATGTAGCCTTTAGTCAAGTTGCTTGTGGCTACCTGCACGAGTGGCGCGTATCAGGCATATCTGGCATATCAGGGGCGCGTCACGCATCCAGGTAGCCATGTGCGCCTTGACTAAAGGCTATCATCCGCCCGACGGTTGAAAACGAACGCCGTTTTTCTCTCGTTTGTTTTCGCCATCCAACAACGCAAAACTTTGAACCGGTCAGTAAAATGATATTTCCTATAACCCTAACCCTTTTGGCTAGAAACCCTGCCAGACGCATCAGATTGCATACTTTGTCACATTGACTTGTGTGCAGAGTGCAGCAAGGTCAAGCTGTCACCACAGATGCACTGTGCTGCGTCTGGCAGGGTTAGGGTTAAAATACTAACACCCAAATCTGCCCATTTCTGAAAATTGCAACAATGACCAATCATGTACACTACCTTTACATGTCTTCTCTGCAGGCACGTGTTCTACAGGTAGATGGACCGAATGACACATCAGACGAGGAGGAAGATGACGACGAAGACGACGATAACGAGAATGAGGAAGATGAAAATGAAGATGAAAATGAGTACGGCAACGACGTGGAGGAGGTGAGTAGGTATCCCAGATAGTCAGTTAACTCAATGGAAGAACAAGTGGCACATGTTGATCACGGGCAGTAATTACGCACCTATCAATCCCCCCCCTCCACCCTGGCCACACCCACCCCAGAAATCGGGATTGGTTCATTTGTTTGTGTCCAAGGGTGGGGTCTTTGGTCCATCTTTGAGTGTAAATGAAAATCGGCCCTATACTATTTTACAGGAGGGTAGTGCCCCAGGGTGGGGATTTGGTCACTTCTGAAATGACAGTCTCCACATAAGGGGTGGGACAGCCTAGGATGTGGGGGGGGGGGGGGCGGGGTGGGGGAGAGACAGTTGATAGGTGCATTAGATTGCACCATGTATTATTAGAGAACATTTTTGCAGATACACTATGTGAAGTGACTTACCCCTCAAAACATGAGTTTGGTTCTTAGAACAACTAGAGGTAAAAACCCTGACGTTTTGGTCACTATGCTCTGTCATCGGGAGAATGCCGAGTTTCACCCACTGGCTGAGTTCGGGCGAGTTGTTCTTGTTTGCTCAAGAACAACTCGTGTCTTCGTTCGTGTTCCGGCCGCTCGAACGCCAAAGAACATCTGATAGCCAAGAGCGCCATCTATCGCTGGTAACCACGCAAAATGTAATGGCTGCGCCCATGTACGTTATTCAAGCATTCGTTTCAAAAGCCTGAATTTCAGACGCAAAATAATTTAACGGAAGCACAATATTTAGACTGCATTTTCCCCTAGTTTGTTCAGAAAAAGCTTCAAAATGTTTGGAAGAGAATTTTAGGCAACATTACGCCGACTTTCATGCTTCGTCAAATCATCCGCCATCTTTGGTCGTCTTCTACGTCTGGTCAATTACGTCGGGTCAATTACGTCATGTTCTTGTAAACCCCGACTGGTAGGTGGTGTGTGATCTTGTTCCGAGTGCAATGTTCGCGGGTCGCGTTCCTGCCATTCGGGCGCAAGAACAAAGAACTCGTGTTAAGAACAGACCGCCCGAACTCAGCCCTTGTGTCCGGCTGTTATTGATGGGGGGCTGGTATGCCAAGAACAGGCTGTGCAGCCAAGCGTAAATGTAAACAATAGGCACCACACTGAATAAAGTGATCCTATTCATTGCTCTTGGAGGCCTCCCTTTCGTGTGAATGAATGCTTTGTTTGAAAAAGCTCCATCTAATTCATCACACTCCCACTCAAGAACAATATAGTTGAAATATGAATGGATTGAGTATGCACAGGAATGCGCATATAAACGACAACTGACAACATGTGGTCTTTTTCAAACTGCGGCTATGGCTGTTGTCCGTATTAAAGAGGTCAATAATCCTGGTTCTTCTGAGAACCACACTTTTCTTTCTTGAGTTAAATACTTCACATGGTGAATCCGCAAAATTGATCTCTTTGTAAATCTTCAAATCACATTTATGCACCATGTATCGCTTTAGTTACAGGCCTCGGTGAGGGCTATGTCATTACGTCGTAGGTCTATTCCAAGCACAAAATCCCCCATTAGGTGACCTTTTGACCCATTTTTCGCCGTTACAACCTTTTTCCGAGGGCACGACGAAGTAGGTTAGAGTAATAAGCACTGTCACGGTAATATGCGCCATCTTGTTCAGGGGGCAAAAAGAACACGCATTGCTAGACACGATCGCATTTCGTAATGAGCGCATGATGACTTGGAAGTGCAAAAGTTTTCTATTGGTGATGCGTACACAGCAACGCGTTTAAATTTGCCCCGTAAGCAAGATGGCGCATATTACCGTGCTTATAAGTATTTGGATATCAACATGTTGCCAACAAGTCTTTAAAAATGACTGAATTTACCATACATTTTGTTTCTTTCAGTTAAAAAAAATTTCATCAACACAGTATAGATACACTTATTGAAATGGGAAACCCACTTTGTCTATTGTTTTTATATTCAAAAGGAATCGATGGTTTTAGTCGGTATTGAAAAACTGCCTATCCCCTACCCATCAGGTCATTTCTTAACTTGTCTTCTTTGCAGGCACGTGTTCTACAGGTATTTAACTCATGAAAGAGAAGTGTGGTTCTCAGAAGTAGGACACGTAGGTCTATTCCAAGCACAAAACTCCCCCATTAGGTGACTGGTTTATCATCTATTGATATTTGACTGCATGGATTCAAAGACTGCCATGGCTAATGAATATATGTAGTAGGGTGTTGGCTTGTTCCATAGGTAGGGGTGTGCATTTACGGGTAGTAAAAGAACTGGGTACCCGTTTGAAAAAAATACGTGTACCCGGGTAACGGTAAAGAAACCCAACACGAAACTTCCAATCCCGGAAGTTGCAATAATGTCTTTCTCTGAGATTCCAAAAGTCTGATTTTAGACAAAAGTCTGAAAAATCTCATGCCTGTCCAGTAAACATGATCACTTCTCCACCTCTGCGTGTGCCGGCACGTGCATGCACCGGCATATCACAAAAGACGGTTGTCCAAAAGCTTTATACAGTTGTTTTTATTGTGGAATGAGGTATGCTATTATGTCTCGTTGAGGCTTTTTGTACATACACACACTGCAAAAAGCATGACCGGTAAATTCCCTTTGTCAAATTTTCATGAGGGTCTGTGCTGGTTTCCCATGTAGTCGGGTTTAAATTTTGAAAGTTCCCGACAAACAACATTCAAAACCTTTCCTTTTTCATTGTCTGGGAAGTTACTACGCGATAATGTAAAGTTGTACGGGTACTCGATTCCATAATCTGGAACCGGTTCCTGACATTAACGGTCGGGTACTCGGGTACCTGGTTCTGATGCACACCTCTACCTATAGGTACTATCCCAAACAAGACGTTTCTCTTCTGCAAAACTACCCAGAACTACTAACAAGAACTCCATAGCTTCTTGTTTATTATATCTTGGCTAGGAACCCCTAAATAGTGACGATGATGTTAGTGATGAGGATCCAGCAGAGCTGTTTGAGACTGATAATGTAGTCGTGTGCCAGTATGACAAGGTAAGTCTTGAGCAGAGGCCCAAAGCATTAAGCCTTCTGGGCACATCCATGTTTTTGCACAAATCTATGGAAAGTTTAGTACAGATTCAGTACGGCTATCTGTAGTTGTACTGGCTTTCATTTGTTATTAACCCCTCGGCACCGGTTGCCCCAAATACGTGCGAAAAAAAAATTGCCACCTGGCCGGTTGTGTGCCAATATCTGCATTTTCAGTCCATTAGTGGGGTATTGTGTACATTATGCTTGGTTGCACAAGCCTCTTGTTTCCGGTTCGCTAGACTGCACAACCCGGCCTGGTGCCCCGGGTTCTCCCATGTAATGCCCGGTGGCAAGGGGTTAAGAACACAACAATGTTGATCTCAACAATGGTCAGGGCTGACAAGAATACTTCCAATGCGTATTATAAGCATATGAATAATGACTGTTCTGGATGTTTGACGCGCACAGGAGATGGCGTGCATAAGGGACACGCAATGATGTTTTTAGATTTAACCCCTTGAAGCTGACCGACGTCTGTAGAATTGTGTATGTTACGCTTGGCTGCACAAGCCTCTTGTGTCCATTTTGCTTGGATGCACGAGCCGGCATGGCACCCCGGCGCCCCATTATAACACCCGTACTCAAGGGGTTAAATTGTTAACATGCACATGTAGGATGGCTCAGTTGGGTCAGTGCCTGAACGGTACTCCAGAGGTCGTAGCTTCAAATCCTGCTGCTGCCAGTTTTCTTTGTTCATTCTTAAAATAATTTAATATTTTTTTGCCCCAGATCAATAGAAGTCGAAACAAGTGGAAGTTTCACCTGAAGAGCGGCATAATGAATCTGAAGGGTCGGGATTACATCTTTTTCAAGGCTGGGGGTGATGCCGAGTGGTAGTTGATAAATTCATCCCAACTCCCCTATAGCGGCACGTCCTCCGAGGAATGATACGACAGGAGTTACAATGACAGACACTGTGTATGCAGTCTTCGCTAGCCTTTGTGTACAGTGATTGCAGCCGCCAGTTCCCTGGTAACCCACTGCCTCATAAAAGCTTGAGCAGCGACCATTTGTCGACCACTATTCAATTTTGTCTAGAACTCGGGATCTGTTTCGTACACGGGCTACCATGGAAAACCGATGACGGTTGGCAAATGGCTTGAACTTGCCTAAAGTCCGTGCTCGTTACTGGAGTATCCAATCCTCAACAGAGATATTTAATGCATGTGCTGTTCCTTTTAGAGGACCTTGACACCTGTTACAATGCGACGTAAAATTGAATTTTTTGTGTGCTTTTTGTGATCAAATAATTTTTTGACAGTCTGCGATGGCCACAAAAATGGAAGCTGAAGGACTCCATTGCTGTTTGATGAAACATATCTTATGTGTTGCCAGTTGCGGCCAAAAGTGAAATTTGGGGTGGAAAGTTAGTGTTTTCATATTCGCTGGAGCAAAATTCCTGACATTCCAGGCGCATTATTTGAATTCCTTTATTGTTTGTTACATGGCTGGCAGCGACAATGTCCCTTTGAAGTTGCACTGGACAAACTTCTATATAATCTCGCCATGAAAAGGTTGTGTCGGTATTAAGTTGTAATATCCGGTAGTACTGTAACAAACCACCTCGGTATTCGGTGTTTCTGTGGTACTGGTTAATTTGCGATTGTGTATAGTGTAGGGAGCAGGGCTATTAGGATATTGGAATTGCCAAACTAGTTAGCGACAGTACAATCCAGCAGGTATGCCGTAGATAAAGGGCAGGGTTTTAGATTTTGAGGGAAATTTTAGGGTAAACACGCAAAACCGCATTGATTCGCAGCATCGCAACTGCTGTAAAGCACGTATAAACTGTTCAAAATTACAAAAAAAGATGTATTTTCAAAGTGAACAAAGAAAACTGACAGGAGCGGGACTCGAACCTGCGACCTCCGGAATACCGCACCGGCGCTCTACCAACTGAGCTATCTTGCCCTATGTTGGCGCCGGCGGTCTCCCAAATTGTCAGTATCTTTGTTCGGGTGGGCGCTAGTCAGAAGTCATAAACCCAGAATGCCGTATAGCCAGGGATCACACCCAATTTTACGATACAACCTGGGAAGCGACATTGTGGGGATCACTCAATGAGGATACGACTTTTAACTGGGTGTCATCCCTGGCTATACGGCATTCTGGGTTTAGGACTTCTGACTAGCTCCCACCCGAGGAAAGATACTGACAATTTAGGAGACCGTCAACATAGGGCAAGATAGCTTAGTTGGTAGAGCGCCGGTGCGGTATTCCGGAGGTCGCAGGTTCGAGTCCCGCTCCTGCCAGTTCACTTTGTTCACTTTGAAAATGTATTCCAATTTACCTAGTCAGTTTCCCTTGTGGATTGGTTGACGAAAAAACGATGTAAATAGAATTAAGATATGACTGCTTTCGGGTGAAAGTCATTTTGGAAAGAGAAAAAAATACTCTTGACTCTAATTTGATCAAAACTAGAGAGGGGGGGGGGGGGGGGGGGGGCCTACACTACACAATCGCCGGTTGATTATGCCATTGGAAATTGCAATTTTAGGGAATATCATACCGCTGCTTAGTTGGAAATAGTTCCTGTTTTGCTTGTCAAACCGCTTTTGCAGTGCAAATCTCTGGTCGCATGTCGTGCCGTGGATGTACGAAAACCTGGGATTCTACTCGGTACTGAGTGTCTTGTTGTTTCTCTAAGTTGTATTCCCTCATGAGGGGGTCGCTAGTTCTAGCAAGTTGTCTGACTTGCCAAACGTATCGCAGCCCAATCCGTGGAGCTGCTTATTATGCACACAATTTCCCAAGCATGGGAAAAATTTGCTTTCTCAAAAAAATAAAAAAGATTGCTATCCAAAATTGCATGTGATGCATACTGCATGCGACTGGTGCTTAGCATTATTTTATGTAAGCAGCTCCACGAAATCGGTTAAGAATCACTGCATAAATTTGGGGTCCAAAATTCGTGTCCCGGTTAGTGACATGTATAAGATTTTGCAATTCAGGACACATTCTTTAATGCCTTCTATCTCCAAGAGTGATTATGTTAAAAGCAAAGTACCTGCCAAACAAGTAAGAAATAGTGTGAAGTCAATTTTAATGATACTTGATGGGAAATTGCACACTTTTGGACCCCAAGGTTATAGAATGACACTTAAGTGTTATTTCCCACTGAGCAGCCCTGTGATTTGTCCAAGGCAGTTTTACCTGCAACTTCATTGTGTGTGTGTGTGTGCACGGTGAACCCTGTGGATGTAATTTCCTATTCAAAATGGACATGGAGATTACAAGGATGTAATTTTGGCAATGGGCGTCCAAAAATCATGTCCTACGCTATTCAAAGCATGTCCGACACCTGTAAACTATTGCCCGTCCTTGACAAAGAGTACGTTATGATGTATGGGTTTAACGGCTTAAACCGCACTTTGATTCTGGGCTCTCGATGTGATTTTGGACCCTCGTTGTTAACCCCTTGCGTACGGATGACACCATGGGGGTGCAAAAAAAGCAGTGTCACCAGGCCGGATGACGCCACTGGCCGCTGTTTGTGCAGTTTCAATCCATTGTTGGAATATTGTGTATGTCATGTTTGACTGCACAAACACATTGTAGCGGTTCGATTTGCCTGCCAGAACTGCTGCAACACCCCAACGTCTCCTGTAAAATACTGTGCCCAAGGGGTTAAAATCACATCTACCTGTTTCTCCTGTCCATTGTGAATAGAAAATAACATCCTGCTGTTTCCCGGGCTATACCCGGCTATAAAGATTAAGGGTGGAGTGGTTAATCTGTGGCCAGGCCAGGCCAGGCCAGGCCAGGCAGTTGAAAAGCCTGGCCCAAGCCCCTGGATCGCCCGGGCCTTTGGGCTTCTATAATTCCCTGATTGTACACAATAAACTGCCCATTAATTCTGGAGTCCAGCCGGCTCCCAGTGATCACCCAGACTTGACTGACAGCTGAGGCATCTTTTGATACTGCCGTGAATGGGTACAGATTAGTGTGGGAGGGGCTACAACCAGGCCGGGCCTGGCAGAGGCCGGGCTTTATTGATGCTCTATTGCTAGGTGATTTGTGGCTCACAATAGCAAAAGTAAAAGCCCGAAGGCCCGGGCGTGGCTGGGCTTTTCAAAGGCGTGGCTGGGCTTTTCAAAGGCGTGGCTGGGCTTTTCAAAGGCGTGGCTGGGCTTTTCAAAGGCCTGGCCCGACCACAGATTAACCACTCCTCCCTAATATTAACTCTAACAGTCCGAATCCTTCAATTTTAATATGATTTTTCACACATCCTAGAGAGTTAGGGTTAAACAAGTGCGTTGTTTGCAGCAAGTGTCTAGGAACTGTGAGTGACATGCACCTCTCCACTCACACGGTCATGTTTTACTATACTACTGAGGACTCCAAGCTGTTCTCTTCCATTGTTCCTATTGTTTGAACTTAAACTTCTTCTCAACAAGTCCAATTAGGTTTGTACATGAATGCTACCGAGGACTTCGGCTCAGGTCCTCAGTTGTATTGTAATCACTAATCCCCTATTGTCCCAAGGCCTCGGACGTAATATGTATAACCTGTGCACAAGTGTGTCACAGTCTGTGAATTAACAGGAATGTCTGCTCTGCAAGTTTATTATGCACACCTGATTTTATACACCTTAAATCACCGTCGCATCGCATCGCATCGCATCGCATCACATCGCATCGCATCACATCACATCGCATCACATTTCCACACCACTACTCTTATAAATGACACACACAAATGTTCTTAATATACATAGGAATATTTGACTCGCTTGGTGTAATAAGAAATGAAACCTTATCTCTGAAGTGTTTGCTTCATTCAGTGGCTTCTTAAAGCTGGCATGTCCATGCGTCAATTTTAGGGTGGACTGGTTAATCTATGGTCAGGCCAGGCCTTTGAAAAGCCTGGCCAAGCCCCTGGAACGCTTCTTTGGGCCTTTGGGCTTCTATAATCCCCTGATTGTACACAATAAACTGCTATTAATTCTGGAGTCCAGCTGGCTCCCATTGTTTACCCAGACTTGACAGACAGCTGAGGCATCTTTTAATCCAGCTGTGAATGGGTACAGATTAATGTGGGAGGGGCTACAACCAGGCCGGGCCTGGCAGAGGCCGGGCTTTATTGATTTAGAATAGTTGATGCTCTATTGTTCGGTGATTTGTGGCTCACAATAGCAAGAGTAAAAGCCCGAAGGCCCGGGCATGGCTGGGCTTTTCAAAGGCCTGGCCTGACCACAGATTAACCACACCTCCCTTAGTGGATTTCCCTTACTGACAAATTAAAGGAGAAAGCTGTATTTTTTGAACGGAAAAAGCACTTCTTACACTCTGCACTCTTCCCAGGATGTTGATTTATTATGTGCTACGTGCAAAGAGTGCCCTTTACGTTAACATTCAAAGAATCCTAATCCTAATTCTAATTTTGTTTTTGTGGAATGTCTGATGGGAATGTGACACAACATTAAATGCTAACAAATTAGCAATTCAATTTGAAAATTTGAGAGCACGGACACACAATGTTTAGTGTGGCACTGTACTAGTTTTCAGAAAGTTGTGAAGTGATGTTATGGTATCCAAAACACCTGTCCAGGGGGAGAGGGGAAGTACATGTATATCATTTTCATAGAAGAGATCTTTTTTTTTTTTCTTTTTTTTAAATGGCACATGACCGTTTCTGAAAGTCTGACCTATGTTTGTTTTTGATATGCACATTTTTCACAGGTGGTTGTTGTTGTTGCTGAAAATTAAAATTTATCAGAGTTGTTTTGGTGTTTGTTTTTCATCCAACCTACAGACTGGGGGCCGCAGATTTACTCAAACATTTGCGGGAGTGAAGTAAATTAATTACATTTATGTGTGTGCAAACAAACAAATAAACAGTATTTCCCCCCTAGTATTTTCTTAATGGGTTACACTGAAAATTTGGCTGGCTACGTTTTGTACAAAACCAACGGCGCTAGTGTCAAGAACTCTGCTGCACTGGAGTTTTCACTTTTGTTAGTTTATCAGTGAAGAGTAAAGGTGCTGTATATACTGTCGTGTGACAAAAATAAAAAGAGCGATTACCCAATTCAGTTTACTTTTCAGGAGTTTTGTGTCACCAAAATATGTGACTAGCTCAATCGAAATGAGGAATAAGTTGAAACAAAACTTTAATCAATACTTCATGTAAATGAGCATCAGTTATAACTGGAAATACCAATACCTCAAAATCAACCAGAACTCTTTTTTTTTCTAGAACAGCCCTCGTGACTTACTCCTCGTTTTGAACGAGCAGGTAAAGTTAGTTTATTTTACCTTAAATTCCCAAGATTTAGAAAAATCATGGAATGTCGATAAGATATGCTTAGAGATTGCATTAAATGTTAGTGGCAAATTATACTTTTTCGGTAAAAGAACAATCTTGGTAATAATATATTTTTAAAAAACGCACTGGTGAATGTGTACTGTTGAAAAAATAAAGAACTCCTTTGAAAGTTTGGTTAGTTTTCACTATCAAACAAATTGCATTTGATAACTGAAGAAGAAAAATCATCTGTTTTGAAATTGCAAGGGTGAAGTCATTTGGACCCAGATGTGCAATGCAAACGAATGGAGTATGTGCATGTAGTTTCATGTGCTGTCAATACATGCCTGCGTATTTGGATCATTGCTAATACAACATGAGATGGCTAGCAGTCAACATTTGCTGTGCTGTAAGAATGTTTCTTTTTTTGGCCAAACCCGACTCCTGGATTTGGAAACTGCAGGTGCAAGTGAATACCCGACATGTAGCTTTGGCTAGTGCTTACAATATTATGTAGGTGATTTTATGTCACTTTGAAATGTTGTACCCCACTGTCAGTCTTGTGATACTATACATATATTGGGTTTTTTCTCTTTGTGTATTCTGCTATTTCTTTTTTGTCTTGATACAAATATCAAGTCAGGCTGCTTTAGCAATGGTGCTTGCTAATGACTATCCTTGAATCATACATTCAAAGTTATTGAATGTCATATGTATGATGATTCATGTATATCGTATGATGATTCACTTTGCTAATGCTTAAAGGCAGTATACACGATTTGCTTTTGCTGTAATTTTCAGAGATAAATTGGATTTAGGTCAGGGAACTAAACTATTTCCAACGATTGTCGGCCGACAGTCATTGGAAAACAATATAAGTTTCCACTTTTCTTGAAAATGGCAGCACACCAGGTGCCATGATTTCACAGGATGCTTGAGACTGCTATTTACTTAGTCTAGTTATGGTATCTTGTAATCATTTAGTAGTTTTGTTTTTTGATGTTTGCAAATGTTGTATACTACCTATAACTGCGATAGGTCAAATACAAAATGGGTGTTTTTTTTTTTTTGGGGGGGGAGGTGTATTTTGTTTTTAAATAAAGTTTGTGAGATTGATGAGGACCAGTGTGAAGTAAACAAAGTGCTGTTTTCTTCCCAAGCTGAATTCAGTTTGTCGCAGCAGAAATTTGGGGGGATGGCAGGCACAGGCCATAGTTAATCCACTGGTCGAGAACTGTGATGTAATCAGTGTACATGTATATTGTTCACGCACTTCTGTCTGTTGTAGATCATTCAGTTTTGACTTTCAAATTCCTCCGTACCGTATCAGACATGGACAAGATTCAGAGTATCATTCTAGTTGTACATCACTCGACAATGTAAATAAAGCCAAAACTGAAGAAAGAAAAGTGACTTGCCATGTTATTAGTAGTCATTGTGTGTATGCAAAACTGGGTAAACTGTACATTCTTCTCGTATTTTGCCTGTAAGTCGCAGTGCAAGTGGCTTTTCTCCTTCCCATTGAGATGAGGGCGGGGCTTGTCATGTTGTGTAGAATTTTAAAGAGAAAGCTTAGAGGAGGGGCTTAAAGGAACACATTGCCTTGGTGGCAGAAAAAGCATTCGTCCTAAAGCTGACATGGTTGGAAAGTTCATTTTATAAGTTGAGTATAATGTACGCCACCGTCCCATGAAATTTTGCCCTTTTCTGAAAATCACTGACAACTACAATGTACAGGTATTATCCAATGGTCTTTCTGGCCACTTTCACCTACCTTTTTTTAACAAAAGTTGTTAAGTTATATGTAGAATATATATATAATTATTTTAGCCATTATTTTAGCCATGTCATGACTATACAAAGGTCTAGACGGGGAGCACACCCAAAACAGACAAATGCGAGCGCGGACGGAGCCCTTACGGCGTGGGGTCCCGGACAATTTTGGATGCTCCGTGGTGCAATCTGAGGCGATTCCTGGCTACTTTCACCTGACTTTTTTTTTACAAAAGTTGTTAAGATTTTACGTAGAATATATATATATATATATATATATATCATATCATTATTTTAGCCATGTCATGACTACAAAAATCTAAGTTTCTCCCTTCCCCATTTTTGCCGTTTAATTTGCAGTTTTTGCTCTTCATTTTTAAATTATCCGGAATTTTTCTTGGATTTAATTCAGTCCAGTTTAAATTTTCAAGAAAAGGGCTTGATTTCAGACTGTTCATTTCCCCGTGTTAAAACCATCGGAAGATCGGTTGCAAGACATAATAGAGGATTTGGGCACATTTAGTATGTAATTCAGTCAAGTGATCCATTGTTTCCTGCTGGTTGTGGTCATTTAACCTGTAATAAACTCCACCAAGGGGATTAGATGTTGAGATGCACCGCGTTTACACTAGGGATTAAAAGGGGATCGAACCCGGCAAGCAGGATCGAAGGGGGATCGATGTAGAGAGTTGAAATCCCAGGGCTCCGGGAAATACTCTAGGTTTTCTCTTAAAAGATGGTTTCAGTTCCATGGCATGATTGATAACCTATTTTTCTTATTGCATTTTTCAGTAGTTTTTTAATGCTAAAAAGTAGACAGCAGATGTTTAAGGAGGTTGCCCTCCTCCCCTTCTTTTCTCTCACATCCCCTCTTTAGCTTTTTGGCTTTTCCAAATTTTTCGGAAAAGACTTTGTTTTTGTTCTGATTATTTTTTTTCTTCTGCTTCTTCTTGTTCTTCTATCAAAAATGCCATAGACAATGCACATGTTTCATTCCGGCCGCCTCTTTTGCCAGTAAACAGACTTCTATATCTTAAAGACCAACTAAAACGCCAATTTTTTTTTTTTTTTTTTGCACTTACATTAGTTTTTGGGAGGCATAAACTATTAGATAACAAGTTTCATGATTCTGAAAAATAAACAAAATTTTTTTTGAGCCTTTTCCTTCTGAGCCACTTTGACTCGATTCAGAAAAGGCCGAGGTCAACTGCGTGCCGTATCGCGCGAGTATTGACGTACGTACACGTGTAGAAACATATGACGTCACTGTATTATACGACAATGTTTTACGTAGAGTCTGTACGTATTTTGTTGTCTAAGGCTAGTATTACTTGCTGTGCTTTTTGCACATGATTCAGGTGTAACACTACGGTAAACATATTTTAAAGTGTTCACATCTTTGTGAGACACATTTAGAATTGGGGTTGTAGGCTTGTTCTTGCTGAAAAGCTAGTTATGATTCATACTTTCCTTTGTTTGCAGTCGGCTTTCATTGGGACCTGCGCGGTGAGTTGTGTGTGAGCTAGTGCTATACTCTAGTCTGGCGACTTTGCTTATGCAGCCCCGCACCTTCTCAGAACTATACAATGTACACACAATTTCTGTTATAAGGTACCAGACTCAATGGCATGCAGCGCATGCGGTACCGTGCGTGTACAATGCATGTTGAGTCAAGCGAGCGCAGCGTGGACAGGGAGGGAGACGACCGGGGCTCTGGCTGCTGGAGCCGGCAACCGCAGGCAAGGTCGTCGTGGTCTATAGTGGTGCGCGTGAGTCCGGGACAGGATTGGAATGCTCGGTGCCTTTAGAGTTGGAATGGCTCCAGCATTCAAACGGAATTGTGCCTTCAAGCCCAGCTGAGTTTTCATACTAACACTATCATCAATACAGTCTTTGGCGAAATGTTCTGCACATATTTTCGACCATTTCGACAGCCAAAAATCAGATCTTGTATTGTCTACAAAGCGGACCCACTGTCGCATTTGAACTCCATTCAGCACTGGGAATCGCAGTAAGGTTAGGTCAGGGTTTTTGTCGCTGTTCCTCGTGCAACCCCCAACTACACACGATCGAGGCATAATGATTATCTCAGAACCATGCTCATACTGAAATAATATCAAAATTAGGCAAAATAGACGGGAAAACGGAGGAGTTATGTCGACAAAAACTCTTCCAGCAGCATCAACTCTACGTACGTACATGCATAGTGTTTGGCTGTAGCATCAACCGACTCTACACGTGTACGTCACGGGGTCACGTACATACATTTAACATACATAATGAGCTTTCGCGAAACAGGATAAATGGTTCAGAATAACAACCCTTCTTTTTTAAATAAAAAAATCCCTCTCGTCTGCAAACTAATATCCATCAGTTAAAAGAGTATTTAAACTGTCGGGAAAAGTCCAAAAAGTAGACGTTTTTTTTTGCCGTTTTAGTTCCTCTTTAATGAAAGTTTGCATAGACAGACTCCATACCTCACTCGTGCCTAGTACTCTAATGTCATCATCTTAAAGGTGTGTTTTTGAAGGGACCATGTCTAGAGAACCGTACGTCCGATTGAGCTCAAACTTTGTGGGCTGACAGGCTGGCATGTGTTATAGATGAAAATTGATGTGACGTCGAGATGACGTCATCATACGATTTTATAGAAATTTAAAGATTTTTGAATCCTTAGGCCATATCTCGACAACAGAAAATACCAATTTCGAAATTCTGTTTGTAATAGGTTTGTTAGATCATACATACCTACATATAAATGTGAAAAATGTGTGACGTCATGATGACGTCATCAAAAATGTGCTTTTTGAAACCCGTATAAGGGTAAATCCGATTGTGACGAAAATTGATGGGTAGGCAGATATTGTCATAAGCAGGCAAAATCCGAAGTGACGTCGTGATGACGTCATCGGCTGATTTTCTATGAATATTTAAATGTTTCAAATTGCCATACAATGCACGTGTTTTATTCCGGACCTCACTTTTTCCATTAAACAGACTTCTATCTTAATGAAAGTTTGCATAGACTGAGACATTATACCCAACTGGTGCATATTACTCTGACGTCATGATGAAGTCATCACTTGTCACGTGACGTCATCTTAAAGGTGTGTTTTTGAAGGGCACATATCTAGAGAACTGTAGGCCCGATTGAGCTCAAACTGGGTTTGTTGGTAGACCGGCTTGTGTTAAAGATGAAAATTGATGTGACGTCATGATGATGTCATCATACGATTTTATAGTATTTTTTCTTCAGTTTTTGAACCTTTAAGCCATATCTCAAAAACAAAACATGCAATTTCGAAATTGGTTTTGTAATAGGTTTGTTAGATTATACATACTTACATATAAATGTGAAAAATGTTTCACGTCATGATGACGTCATCAAAAATATACTTTTTTGAAAAACATATAAGGGTAGGTCTGATCGTCACGAAAATTGGTGGGTAGGCAGATATTGTCACTAGCATACAAATTCTGAAGTGACGTCGTGATGACGTCATTGGCTGATTTATCTATGAATTTTTTAATGTTTCAAATTTCATAATTGTACATGTACTCTCCAAATTGTCCATTGTCATTTATCAGATTGACTCCGATCTTGACACAGGCCAAGACCATGTCGCAAATGTTTGCTTTCACAATTACCGCCGTGATGACGTCACCATGGGTCATGTGATGTCGTCTTAAAGGTGCACACTTAAGGGTCCTATATCTTGAGAACTGTACATCCAATTGATCTTGATATGCAGGTTATAAATGAAAATTAATAAAACGTCATGATGACGTCATCAAGGACTTATTAGTATTTTTTTTAATTTGGACCTTTGGCAATATCTCATGAACAGAAAATGCTAATTTCAAAATTGCTTTTGTAATGAGTTTGTTTGGTCATGGATATTAATACAATGTATACACATGTAAATGTGAAACAAATGTGTGAAGTCATGATGACGCCATCAAAAGTGTGTTTTTGTGTCATTAGTATGCAAAATCTAAATAGGCGTAATAACAACTAAGTGGAAAAGCCTTTTGCTTTGTCATGGACAGACAACACGTCTATCTTTTTCCATTTTTTTCTCTCTTTTTTTCGGTACTAGGGTATATAGGGACAAAAGCGGGGTACCCCTCTGCCCCATATCGTGCTGGGTATATATTTTTAGGTTCACCCTGTAAATAGTATGGAAATAAGAATGAATCTTGAAGACCAGCTTGTGGAAAAACAAAACTACCACAACGAACAGAGAAGTGTTACGCTATCTGTAAGTGGCAATTTCTTTTTTATTCAAGTAATATTGTTGGGTGATATGTGAGCACACCCATCATCGTAAACCTTCCAAATTACTATTTGAAAATGCGTTTCGGGAGAGAGGCCAATTTCGCAAAACTATTCAGGAACTTACAAGCTCAATGAAAGTGGGCCGGGTCTAATCTCGCTCACTCGACCTACAATTCATTTGTATGACAATTCTCTAATTTCAAATGAACTGAAACTCATAGTGACATTCCTTTGGAGAGTCTTAATTGGTAAGTGCATTTTTTTGTCTGAGAATCAATGGTGTCATGCTAAATTGTAAATTAAGTGACTGTGGACACATGTTGGTAGAATTTTAAAATTATTTTTATGAGTATGGCCCAACACAAGGCAAAGAGGCCACTCAAAGTGTATGCTACAGATAACAGGAAAAGACAAAAATCACAGTGATAGAAGGTATTTATTCACACTTCGTTTGAAATTGTGAACGATTCTAGGTGGAAGTGAAGCAGGTTACATTATGGAAATGCAGAGGTTGCAGGTTCTATACTTACTGGAGTCCATTTCGTTATTAACCCTAACAAAAACAAAGAGGGTCCTTCAGTTTGTGAAGATGGAGGTGAGACATTACAATGTTGATGCTCAAATAACTTTTCAAATCACTGGGTTTGAATTTGTTTAAGTTGGGGCACTTTTGTTTTTAAAGAAAGGTCCTAAGTCATGTTACTCTGGATCCAATCCAAGAAGGAATAGGTGTCAGTGTAGATAGTTGGGATGCCGGTCTGAGCGCATGGTTCGAGGCCCAAGGGCCAGCTGGCGATGCCAGCCAGTTCCCACGCTCCCTTGGCATTTTTGACCACGAATGGACCGCCATTGTCTCCCTGCGAGTCCAAAAAGGAAAGAAAAGGTTCCAAATAAACGAGACCTTTTCAAATTAATTGTGATGTTTCTTGGAGAGGGGGTGTTGAGGAGGAGAAGAAAGACTTGTCTATTCACCCGAAGAAGCATTCATACCTCTCCTAGGCAAATTGAAATAGAAAAGAAAAATTCAGCACCCACCTTACATACATACTGTGGACATTCTTTTGTTTTCATGCAGTTAAGAAAAACAGAGGGGAAAAAAGCTAATTTTACTCGCACTGTGAATGCTCTTTCAACCCTAAGTGTTCCCCTTCATTTTGTGACAGAAAACCCCAAAATGCCTCCAAAGCTGTTTTTCAGAGAGGGGGAAACATTCTGTGGACGTGGGCAAGTCCACAAACCGTTCACTCTTCCTGCATCCTGTGGACATCTTTTGTTCACAGGTCCACAGAGAGTATGCAAGGTTAGAGCATGCACTTAATCCAAGAAAGTTAGATTTCTTTTCAAACAGCCCACAAAACCCGAGCCGCTCTCGGCACCACAAATTCTACTTTTGATGACTCTAACCTTAGGTTTTATTAGGGTGCTAGAATTTGGAAAATTCAAGGCAGGATATATGACTAGAATTATTTATAGCCCATCATAATTAAGGCCCCCGTACATCTGTTGACCTATACACAAAGTCATTTAGATTCAAGGACTATTGAACTAATATAACACCTCATCATGGGCGGCGATCCTGGAGGGATGCGGGGGGGGGGGGGGGGGGGGGGGGGGGGGGGTGGGGGGGGGGGGGGGGGTGGGGGGATGGGCATGTCACACCCAATATTTTTGGGGGATGGGGAGAGGACAGCTATGGCAGTGTCCCCACCCCCCCCCCCCCCCCCCCCAATTATTTCCCCACGTCATATACATTTTATGGGTCATTGGCTTTTACATGCACCAGAATGCACCAGAATACACAAAGATCAGATCAGCACACATTTTCAAAAATTTCCCAGTAAACGCTTATCAATTATTGTTGGTTGTGTGCTTTTTCCTCCGTCCCCCCTCCCCACTCCCAACCTTGACGAAAAAGTTGCCGCCAATGCACCTCATGCTTAGATTTTGTCTCTTGGAAACACCAAAATGATTCTATGGGACTTTCTGTAAAAAAAATACATGGGGGCTTAATTATGTTTGTGTTTACACTGTGGCCACTTGTGAGATTGTGGATGTCACACAAAGACAAAGAATTGTTGGGAAACGACAGGAATCTCAGAGTTATCTCTTCGCATCCCATGCTAACAACCTACTTGTTATTTGTGACCTGTTAACACAAAATGTCGTAAAGCAGCAAAATTTGAAAATCAAGATGATGGAATCTCCTGAAAGTACAGGTTAAAAGCTTTAATTTGATACATTGTGTGTTGTGGTATCTCATTCCTAGCCAAGAGTCTTGACCCCTTGTTTTGAGAAGATGAAGCTCAAAGTTTGTGATCTGTGCACATTTTAACCCGAGTTAAGCCATAGTGCGACTTTAAGCTTATTTTATGGTGGCAGGTCACATTTGTGCTAAACTTACATTGCATGCTCCCTTGTTGCCGTCACTGAATCCGGCGCAAAGCATGCTGTTTTCAACAGTCATGCCAGTCAAATTATACATTTTATCCTGGCAGACATCATGGTCCATGATGGGTGTCATGACTTGTTGTAGATATTCTGGGTATGTTCCTGTAAGAGAAAACGACAACTTATTCCAAATCGATCATCTCCAAATATCAGATTTCTGTGCCTGGATCTGAAGCCCAGTGCTCAATTTGGACCCGAGTGGACCTCAAGTCTCCTTTTGAGGATATTCTGAAGACAAAATTTAAACATGTAAAAACATTCAGTGGGTGATGCTTCTGCTAATAAACAAGTATCTTCATTTAATTCATTTTGGTTAAACTGGTAGTCATCCACAGAGTTGATAAACTTGGTAGCTGAGGAAAACTGGAGCTGGATGGGAATTTCTCCCTTTTCTTCTTGTTCCAAAATGTTTTTCAAGGCAAGTCACAAGCTGTTGTGACAAAGGCATTCCTTTGTCATCATTCATCTCTTGTTGCTTGGGAGCCGACTTATATATAGTGATCTGACTTGTGATTGACTTGATTGCAACCCTGGTATACAATGTATTAACATGTAGTCTTTGTGTTAGATTTACCAACAACCCTGAAGTGTTTAGGATTCACTTTCCTGAGTGATGTTGTATAATAGTTCTTGTTCTTATTTTCACGTGTTCTGTTGTAATTTTTCTTTTGTATGTTTATGTAATAATAATAATAATGATAATAATAATAATAATAATTACCGGCGATGGGTCATTAGGGAGACTTTCCCATAGACTTGTGCACAACTTTTTTTCAGACTCTAATGTAACCTAACCCAACTTTCCCCTTATCCTACCCCCACGAATTTCGGTATATTTATGTTTTGGACCATCCTCTATCGATACAACCCAGTTCCGACAGTAAAATTCTCAATATTTAAAGGGGCTGTGACATTAGGGAGACATTTCAATGTCTCCCTAATGTCACTAGTCTCCTTAAGGTAATAAGAATGATGACAAAATGTCTCCTTAAGGGACCATTAACAGGTATAATTATAATAATAATAATAATAATAATAATAATAATAATCGGCATTTACGAATGGCTGCTCAAATAGTATACAAATAATGAATGTTTATGAGTGCGATGGTAAGAATATTGTCATGAGGTGACAGATTGAATGCTTCATTCCACGAGGCGAAGCCGAGTGGAATGGGACATTCCATCTGTCACCTCATGAAATTATTCTTACCATTGCACGAATGTGAAACATTCATTATTTGTTTTATACAACGCCTGAATAAATCCGACAGATTGTATGCATGGTTTCTTGGTCATGTTGCTGTAACGTTACAACGTGCCGTTTACCGTACCTTCTCATGCCCGCATGCATAAAGCCGCGACAAAAAAGTGGTCCAGTTCCGAATCAGTTAAAGCTTTAATTGTTGTTCCTGCGTGTCTTGCAAATTCCTCTAATCATTGGACTGCGTATTTCATTTGTCTCTTTGTGTTAGCAGCGTCAGCATCGCCTACGAGTTCCAATATTTCATCGTCTGTTATAGCATGGAGGTCCTTGTAATACCTCCATGGTTATAGGAAAACAAACCGCGGTTCGGAAACACCAACCGCCATTTTGTGTAAATGACAGCCTAGACTGGTTCCCGGTCCCCATATGTATATAATATACATTAATTTGAAGTCCGAAGGATAACAGAGGGACCGGTAACCAGTCCAATGACAGCCGTGTTGTGGCGGCGGGGAAGTTCTATCAACTGCGTTACCGTTTGATAGAACTTCCCCGCCGGACTGGTTCCCGGTCCCTCCGTTGTCCTTCTGACTTCAAATGTATATTATATACATATGAGGACCGGGAACCAGTCTAGGCTGTCATTCACAGAAAATGGCGGACGGTGTTTCCGAACCGCGGTTTGTTTTCCTAACAGACGACGAAATATTGGAACTCGTAGGCGATGCTGACGCAGCTAACACAAAGAGACAAATGAAATATGCAGTCAAATGATTAGAGGAATTTGCAAGACACGCAGGAACAACAATTAAAGCTTTAACTGATTCGGAACTGGACCACTTTTTGTTGCGGTTTTATGCGGGACTGAGAAGGTAAACAGCACGTTGTAACGTACACCAAGAAAAGGATGCGTACAATTTGTGTCGGGTTTATTCAGGCGTGGTATAAAACAAATAATGAATGTTTCACATTCGTGCAATGGTAAGAATAATTTCATTCGGTGACAGATGGAATGTCCCATTCCACTCTGCTTCGCCTCGTGGAATGGAACATTCAATCTATCACCTCATGAAATTATTCTTACTATCGCACTCATAAACATTCATTATTTGTAGTCCGAGTATAAACTTGGACCCTTTATCGCCTTTTTTTACATTTGGACATGATCTGGCGATAGTAGGTGTCCAAGCATGCCCTATATGCCCCGCCGCACGAGTAGACTCACGCTCTGGGCCATACTGCGCTGCGTGCAAAAAGTTGGGGATTTTTTTGGATTTTTAAATGGAAATCATTCGGCCTTAAACTCGGCATATAGGTTCACTTACCCAAGCATCTCAATATTTCACCATAATTAGTACTATCTTGCTTTTATCGCGCGACCGCACGGTGATTGATATCGGCAGGGCGCTAAACGATGTGCCGAGTGAATGAATAGATATATTCATGCATGAATTTCAAATGGAAGTATTTTTTGTTCCTCAGACTTGCAAATTAGACTCGCGCGATAAAAGCAAGATATTCCCACCCCGCCTCCGACAATGGTCGAGCCGATACGGAGGTATACTTGAATTGTGTGCATATCGCGCATGAACACAAAGTGTACGGTGTGAATTCCGTCGTGTGGAAAACGGTAGGATGGTGAGTAAAAGCTCCGATTTTACGGAAATTTGTCGGTCCCATGTTCCAAAAACCATTGTTCCCAAATTTTAGAGAGATATGGATCAGCCAGGACGGGTTTTTAGGGGAAGATTTGATAGAGAAGGTGGAATTCTGGAATGAAGTAATTCGTCTATCAAAGCGCCATGCCAATAAGCCAGTTCGATGTTTCGCTCGCGCATGCGCCAACTCCCTGACGACTGGTTTTTTTTATTATAAACAAACCGTTCCGCCCGATAGCAACGCGCGTCTTGGACACGCGTTTTTCCATTTCAGCTTGGATTTCTTCATATTACAAGTCTAAATTTTCCAAACCTGTCGAAATGGTTGCCATCATATGAAACCCCATTAAATAAACTATAACTTGGTTTGGGAATCAGCATTTTACCGCTCAGAACAAAAAAGTTGTGATTTTCCCGAAGCCCGGCACATTGTGTCCAGGCCCACCGGACGTCCAGCCCGTGAGACACGGGCAAAATTTGTTCAAAATCTCGCTTCGCACAACGCAGCAACATGGAACAGAAAGCTCCCTGCTTGTTTACTTGTTCCACCAGCAAAAGTGTTTACATTGTACTGGGGGTCGTAAAGGTCAAGGCAGTTACCTAATACCGTTATCTTAATTGAAACACCGTGAATTCGCTATTAATCTTCAGGGTGGTAGATGTTGTTTACCGTTATGTATGACCGATGATAATCCTCAGTGGCCAGGGTCATTAAAAAACCGTGAAAAAACCCTTACGGGATTAGTGCAATAAGCCCCAGGTAAATATCCGTGAAACATCCCTTAGGGATTTATTTCACGGAAAAGTGGACTTTTAATGGGGGTTTAAGGGATTAGATGTTCATAGCATCCACACACAATACGCATACGGTACCTGTCTGGTTTCCGCCACGCAAGATGTCTCCGGGTTATAATCGTTTTGCTTCTGTACTCGATCTAGTGCGCCTGGTTTGTCTGATTTTCTTTTCATATCACCTTGTTTATAATAGTTTGGACTTCATGTGTACGAAGCTTAGGCGATTTTTGACGTCCCTTTTATTTATAAAGTTACATTAAAAAAAGTTACAATTTGTCAAAGAGATTTAGAGTTTTACAAATGGAGAAAATATTGACGATCCCACTGACATTGCTGATACATGAAACGTACAGCTAGAAATTGCCCATCGGGCGAACTTGAAAACAATGATACCTACGCCTCTATTGTTGATTCTCTGGATGAACTTGAAGAATGCACTGTACCTAATATTACAGAAGAGTTCGTTCAAAAGCAAATATCATCCATGTCAGTTGGGAAAGCAACAGGTCCGGATGGCATCAGTGTTAAAATGATTAAAATTGCTTCCCCTTATATTACTAAATCTTTAACTTATATTTTTAACCTCTCTGTCACAGTCGTTCCTTTTTTTTTTTAACCTTTTATCAAAATGGTATCGCCCAGTTGAACGTAACTTTAGACTGGTGTCCCTTTTGTTGGTTTTTATTTTACCTTTTATAAAAATGGTCTTGCCCAGTTTATCTTAATTTCTCAGACTGGTTTGAACCGGTTTTTGGCCATGGCTTTCCAATCGTTTTCTTTTGTTTGTTTGTGTTTCCTTTACCTGGCTGTCCAAGGGCGTCCCAACCAACCCTTCGGTACTTGTGAATGTGCACCTTTCTATTAGCGAAGCTTCTTTTTGTTAACCAAAACCAGTAGGATAGATCCTTTATTTACAAATATACTAATTGCTGCATTTAAACAATAAATTAGCATCTAGAGTCAGGATGCACCCTTGGTGTTAAACGGTGTTTTCTTTTGTAAATGAGTGAAGTGTGGAAGTAGTTGGAAATAAAGAATAAAGTAAAAAGATCACACTGGACAATTTGGAGAGAACGCCTTTTTGGGAAGGTGTAGAGGGAAGTGAAATCGGTGAAGTGAGGGAGAATGAAACATGATGTGATAGAGAGAGGGTGCTGCCAGAGTTAGCCATTTGATTAACCGACTCCCCTGCAATCTGTGCCTCAGTCAACACATTCTGGTGTTGAAGCTTTTAGCTTGGTGAAAGTCACCAAGGCAGATTACGCCCTGCAACTTGTTTGCTTTTGCGTGGCCAACTTATCCTTTGGCCCTGGAGTCTCTATGGTGGCAGGCACTACTCAATCTTCTCTATGATCTGAGCGAGGATCAAAACTTCCACTTTTATGGAAATCCATGGCCATACATCTGGGCTGAAGGACGGGACGAGATCCTACTCCGGTCAAGTCCCTACACCTGAACTGACGGTACTGGACCGAGGGCCACCCTAGGAGGGCTGGACCAGTGAACCCTACACACTCGAGGAGGAAGGCTATGGTTGGGTGTAGCTGAGTGATCGGGCGACCACAGTGGATCCGCTAATCTGCCGACTACTATTTCCTAATTATTGTTAGAAGAAAAGGAAGCTACACTAATTGTATGTATATAATTGTTTTGAGTTGAGGTCAAATCCTGGGCTAATTAAAGTAAGGAATCGACCAGATAAGCTGAGTTTGCATGTGAATAGAAAAGTAGAGTAAATTATAATTAGAAAAGAAGAAAGCCATATAATAAGATTTATCAGGAAAATTCTTGAAGCTGACAAATATATAGACATTTTAGCCAATCCATGAGTAAATTTGTAAAATAAAGATTGTAAATATTGAATAAATTTGAATATAAAGTAAAGAGAAGGAGTCTAGAGTTCACCCGCCTGTTATTTTGTATATGTTTGTCCGGCCCGGGTTTTGACATTTATGGGGGCTTGTCCGGGAAATAAAAAAAAAAAAACAGAAGTGAAACTGGAGGTCTACCAAGAGAATTTGATCTCATCATCGAACTCAAGAGTCCTTAAACTATTGACATGGTTTCTGTTGCAACGCATGTATTAATTTTGCTACTTTCATTCTTACAGGTTGGGTATTGCTGCCACCATCCTCCTTTGAAATTCTGCGTTCCTGCTCTCCCCCAAAAGTCGTTTGGTAAGTGGCTAACCAGTGTGAGTGCGAGTATAGAAATGGAGAAGAAGATTGATAGGATTAGAACGATTGCAGAGGCTTGTGATTTAAGTGGGCCAGAACTTATAAATTTCGTGCGACAAGAACGAATAGAACAAGAAAGGGTAAATAGGGATGAACGCGCATACCAATTAGAACTGAGACGTCAAGACCATGAAATACTTCAAATGAAAGTGCGCCTCGAAGAAATAAAGTTTGAGCAACCAAACGCTGACCGAAGCCACTCTAGTAGACACACGGCAGCCCGTGCTCCTAAACTCCCACCCTTCGACGAAACTAAGGATGACATTGATGCGTATTTACAACGATTCGAGAGGTACGCAATTAACCAAGAATGGGACGAGAAAGAATGGGCAGTCAATCTTAGTGCGTTACTTAAGGGCAAAGCTTTGGATGTATACTCGCGCTTAGCATTAGATGAGGCAAACCAGTACCCATCATTACGCGATGCTCTCTTAAAACGGTTTCACTTGACGGCTTACGGCTTTCAACAAAAGTTCCGAACCGCGAAACCTGAAGCTTATGAGAGTGCACCACAATTTTCGGTCCGTTTAGACAATGCTTTGACACGATGGTTTGAGATGTCGAAATGCAAAAAAACCTACGAGTGTGTGAAAGATCTCCTGCTCCGTGAGCAATTCTTGAACAGTGTGGACTCAAATGTGGCAATATTTCTGAAAGAACGTGACCCCAAGTCAATATCCGAAATGTCCCGCCTTGCTGAACAATACTGCGAAGCGCATGGTGGTTTTGGTATTCAACAAGTTAGGAGACCTCCTCAACAGAATCCCAATTTCAGAAGGTCCCTTGACTCGAGACCACCGCAAAATAGAGCACGTTTTTCGAAGCCTAGTACGGCGCCCAGCACATCGTACAGCGGCAATCGGTCGACTTTTTCTTGCTATAATTGTGGTAAACACGGCCACATCGCCCGAAATTGTTATGCTAGACCAAAAGACATAACTAAGGTCGCGAACGTTATCGCATCTGCACTAACTGGTCTTTTTGACAACCACGGCGAAACATACTCAATCGTGACACCTAATGAGAGCACGAGTCAAAAATCCCAACCGAAAGTTGAACAGATGAACGAAACGGAGTACGAAACAGTTGCGTGTATGATGACTACGCGAAATCAACCAAAACAAGCGTGTAGTTGTACGAAGGATGGTTTCGTAACTCTGATATGTGGAAAATCACTTCCAATGATGAGTGCAGCCTGTCGCGACAAAAATCCAAGTTGTATGCCTGTTACCAACGGCCATGTGAATGGTAAAACTGTACAGGTGCTAATAAGGGATACAGGTTGTAGCGGTATAGTAGTTAGGAAGAACCTAGTTTTAGACAGTCAACTAACAGGTCAAGTCAAGTCTTATGTACTAGCAGATGGGACTATCCGCCAGGCTCCTGTAGCTGAGGTCGGTATAAGTACTCCATATTTTACTGGATACCCAGAAGTCCTTTGTATCACCAATCCTGTTTACGATCTGATAATCGGTAATGTGGATAGTGCTAGAGACCCTAGAAATCCTGATCCAAACTGGCAGCCTATAATATATGAACCTGAGATCAGAAACGTTGACTCACAAACCGAAACTCAGGAGTACATTGAAACAAGTGCTGTACAAACAAGGTCACAGGTCAAACATAACGAAAAACCTCTAAAGAAACTCAAAGTTCCAACATTGCTACCTGATATAGATAGAAAACAGATTAAGGAAGCTCAGCAAACGGATCCTACACTCAAGAAAATCCGAGAATTGGCATCAAACGAAGATCACAAAATGACACGTTATGAATCCACCTCTAAGTTCTACTGGTCAAAAGACTTACTTTACCGTGAGTTTCAGTCTCCTAAGATTGATTTTGGCCAACCCTATATTCAACTTGTTGTACCTTCCAAGTTTCGCACTCATGTCATGAAATTGACACACGAATCAATTTTAGGTGGACACCAAGGCTCTATCAAAACTACTGAGAAAGTTCTATCTAACTTTTTCTGGCCTGGGGTACATGCAGACATTACTAGATTCTGTGTCGTTCATGTGACATCTGTCAACGAACGTTACCCAAAGGCAAAGTTGGTAAGGTTCCCCTAGGGAAAATGCCACTAATAGACACTCCTTTCCAAAGAGTCGCGATAGACATTGTTGGACCGATCTTCCCCATCTCTGAAAGCGGAAACCGGTACATTGTAACGATCGTAGACTACGCGACACAATATCCGGAAGCGATTCCCTTACGCAGCATCGAAACAACCCGAGTTGCCGAGGCAATGGTAGACGTTTTTACGCGTGTTGGTATTCCGAGAGAAATTTTATCTGACCAGGGTGCCCAATTCACCTCTGACATAATGAAAGAGATCAGTAGATTACTTTCTCTCCACCAGCTCACTACAACCCCATATCACCCGGCGTGCAATGGCTTAGTCGAGCGCTTCAATGGAACTCTAAAACAAATGCTCAAGAGATTATGCGCTGAAAAACCTCGTGACTGGGATAGGTATATAAGTCCCTTACTATTTGCCTATCGAGAAACGCCACAAGCTAGTACGGGATTTGCTCCGTTTGAGCTTCTGTACGGCAGGACAGTCCGTGGTCCTCTGAGCATTTTAAAGGAATTGTGGACTGATAACTATCCTGATCAAGAAACCCGCACTACATACCAGTATGTGTTAGATCTTTGTAATCGGATTGAGGAAACCTGTAAAATAGCCCAGGAAGAGTTGGGGAAATCATCCGAGCGCCACAAACATTACTATGACCGAAAAACACGTGTGCGCAATTTCCAGCCAGGAGACTGGGTATTATTACTACTGCCTACAGACCATAACAAGCTCCTGCTTCAATGGAGAGGACCATTTTTGATAACTCATAAACTCAGTCCTCTAGATTATCGCATTGATCTTCATGGGAAACCAAAAGTTTTCCATGCTAATCTACTAAAACGATACATCAGCCGATCAGCCTCGGAAACCACCGAAAGTACTAACAAGGTAGAAACTAAAGGAACCATTATCGGAAACATATTCGAGTGTGCTTCTGTGTCCGTAATTGAATGCGAGTCCAACGGGAGTAGTGCACCCCGTCTGAATAGTCGGTATGACGTCATCATTTTGGGCCTCTCGACCAATCAGAACGCTGGATTTTGACCACGTGACACCTCATTAGCATAAAATTGTGGAGCAGGCCCGTACCATTTATAGTAGGGTTGTTTATATGCCGGAGGGGCGTAAATATAGATAAAACTAAATTTGTATATTTAATATAGTGTTTGTATATTATACTTACATTATGCCTGGGATAATAACAGATTAGTACAAATAGACAAATAGTGTTGTGAATGAAGGATTAAGTACCTTTCGCGTTGTTTGTGATGTGAGTAAAACAACGTGTGACCTCCGTTGCGAATGGTTTAGCCCGAACAAGGTATACCTAGACACGGATCACGCGTCACGGTGGGCAGCCCACGCTACGGGCTTCCCCGCGCGTCAAGACATGTCCGACCATGGTGCCCAAACTGTCCGCTCTTCCAAAGTACAGGATGCGCAGCTGTATAAATACGAGAACCAGTAGGCCTACAATTTAAATGGTCTTTTTTTTTAGAGTTTAATTGTCAAAAGGCTGTAGACAAACAGACGTATTCGCGATACAATCTACAGAGGATAATGTACGACACGCATTTCCGTCCACCATCAGCTGATGGCGCACTGGCCGACCCGGCCGTGATCATTCCACCACCTATGACATCAGACTATAACCGTACCATCTGGTCAGATTTGCGTAGGGCCTAAACTCTCGCTGCATATGGCGCGTGTATGAATTACTGCACTAATGCAAACCATGGAGGAATAAGACACATTTCCTCCATGTGTATACAACCCAAAAGCACAGCAGCATAATCGCACGGTATAGTCCGATAGCCTATACTGTCAGAGATGTTTCACGGTAAATTCCAGAGATGGCCAGGTTTGGAGTAATGGTCAGCAACACCAGTTGCACAAAGGATATCCGGCCACATTACCACCAGAAACACATACAAGTAAAATTGTACGCAAGGCCATGCCATCGCGTGTACGCGGGTGGTGGGGGTATGAGAAAACACCAAATTTCCGCGTAGCTCACTATTTGGACGAAAAATGTACATGTGCGGCCGTATTACGTTAGGCCCTGTCCGCACCCAACATGCTGTACGTGCAGGCCGATCTAGTGAATGGAACAATCGGTCTTGAAGTTTAATCCCCAGATAAAAGCCCCATTAAAGACAGTGTTTGGTCAGATCGATTATCTTTTAACCACAAAACCTGTATACACGCGTGTATACACAGGCCGGAATGGATCCCCGCAAGTTGAAAAGATTACACCATTACAAAAACGTAACTGCATTTAGTTTCGTCTAATTGTACAAACATTCACACGGCAGAGATGCTAAGTTGACCTTGGTACCTGTCCACAAGCCAACAGGCATGGCTTCACACTTGGTTCATACACGGAGTCTGTTAACCCATGGAGGAAGGAAACAGTCTGTTTCCTTCCTCCATGGTTAACCGTCATGTAAACACATTCCATTTGCAATAAAACTCGAATATATTCAATGTTTGTTCAAACGTATATATTTATTTTATATATTTTTTACAAACTTGGAACATATTGAGGATTCCCTTAATCGTCAATTCCATAATTGGAGACATTTACTTTGAAATGGACGAACATTACGACAGAAAATAAATTCACCCCTTCATCAGGCCCCGCTCTTTCGTGGAGGAGTGTCAGAGATCATATTAGTTTCTTTGTTTAGTTATAAACAAGTCCACTGAAAAAAGTAGGGACAACGTATAGACATTTATCAATTGACTTTCAGGTCATTGATTCGGTCACCTATGTTCAGTAGGCAATAGCTAGCTAACTCTATAATGAGCTGGCCTATATGACCTTGCTCTATGGTTTAACGGGCTTGAGGGTCGACGGCTATATGTACACGCTTTCGTATATGTAAACACCATTGCGTAAGAGCTATACCAGCCAAAGTAGGCCTAATCTATGAAACTCTATAAACACGATATTTTCGGACTACGTTCTGACAGGCAAAGATTGTTGCTGCTAATTTTACTTCTTTTATGGGACTGGGAAGTACACACTACGAAGTAAGCAATGTCACGGTAACGGGTTTCAAAAGTAAGCGTACAAAATGTTCACGGAACAATTAAAACGGAAAATTGGAAATTATCAAAGTAAATTACCAAAAAGCGAAAACTAAAAGTGACATAAAAAATAAAAATGTACAAATGAAAAGCAAGTATGTAAAATATACGGTAAAGTGAATCGCGTTCAACCTAAAAACTGTACAATTACGAATAAATCGTAATAACTAAAACAAAATCAAAATCAAACGTACAAAACTCTTGAAAACATAATATGAAACGGCGTAAAACTCTAAACTGAACGACTAATTAATGTAAATTAAAAATCAACAACTTAAAAATAATTATTTAAATAGGGCCTACAAAGTAAAATTGTTCAGCGTAACAAAACGTTTCAGACAAAATGTACACAAATAAATTTAAACGTGTTTTTTTCTCTCTTGTTTTGGATACTCTTCTTTTCTTCTAGTGTACTTGTATATTTTTATTACTTTTATATTGGTATCGCTACTATACTAGGGTACGGTAATAAGGGTATACTGTACACTAATACCTATACATGTACTTGATTTGGCTTACGTCATATCACATGGCCCAATAATACAAGAACCTAAATGGCTTTAACAATAAGGCAAACTACGGAAAGAAAGAAATCGGCATTAAATAAAAGAAGACACGGAAACGAATAAATAGACAGAGTGCACGGCATGATGTGCCAATGAAATTGCATAATTGGCGTATTGTTTAAACACAGATTGGTATTTAAGACACAAAGTTCCCAATATATTTTCAGGACCAACAGTATAGAAGGTGGGCACGGGGCTAGTGTTTCTTAATCTGGCGTAACACATGGATTCGTTGCTTGCACCCCTTGCACCGAGGCAGTGTTCGAATTCGGTCATTGCTCATTCAACGTGTCCCGACACGCATCCTTTTGGAAAGGCGAATGCCGTAAATATGACGTCACGGTTCATGCCGCGATGGAGTGGTCTTATTAGCCAACAAATGAAATGGCATCTGGAAACACCTAAACACCGACACAGTAGCGAATCAGTTAATTTTGCCGAATAATGGAGTGATAAGTTGTTATTCTGAAAATATATATTGATGGCAAAAAAAGAAATGAAATTTATTACATTATGTGAAACAGTTTGTTTTTGCTAATCACCTCAATACAACGACCATTGATTTGATTTATCAGTTTCAACGAATAATCGTTTGTTCCCAACACATGCGCAGCAAGATTACCCTTGAAGTTTTTCATTAACACCGATTCTCGACAATTTGTCTTTCAAATATATAGCGGGTCATTGTATTGCGCTACAAACAACGTTACGTAAGACCCGCCATACATCGTATAATACCGGTAAGCTATCAAGCCTGTATGTGTTGCAGGGACCCGTTTGTCCTGTTTTCGCAGTTTGAACAAGTCCAGACACGTTTGCCGTTTGGGAGTTGAAGCCGTAAACATGACGTCACGCGTCTATGACGTGTCATTGCTCCCAGCCAATCAGATTACGGGATAAAATTATTAGCCAATCACGGGTTGGATTTTCTTTGCCTCATAAAATTGACCAATCACAACAAAGAGGTTTTCTTTTTTTTTCGACTATAAAACCGGACTACAATTGCCGGAACTATCAGATCAACTACAGATCGCCTTGTGAGCGGATCGCCAAGAAATCTTGGTGAAGAAGTAACCAGTGTCTGCACTTCATCCTCGTTATAATTGAAAATATCTGTGTAAGGTAAGTTCAACCATTATTTCGCACAGTAGTCCAAAGTTATTCTTATGGTTATGACGTGCAGTAATGAGAAAGAACCACACAGCATATAGAAACGAAGTATGATTTTAATGTAATCCAAAATAAAATCCCTGTTTATCAGCATTTCAGTAACTGGGTGAATTTGGTAAAAACGGGTTTCATTGGATTTTTAGCAAGAATTGGAAACGATGTGTATTTTAGTTCTTTCTTCTGCCCTAGTATTTGCTCGTACACATTCAAAGAACCCTATAGTCATTTTTATTGTCCCGTATTTGTTTTCATAAACCGATTGATTATGCGTTAAAGCAATTCAACCTAAACGTATAACTCTAAAAAACTTAAGTGCTAATTTAGTCGAGACCATCTCAAAACCAGGCACAAGACCCTGCAGGACCAGCTTGTAACAGGCACAAGTAACAGGCATAAACCATGACAAAGGAATGCTTTTGTTACATTTCATTTGATTAGCTTAAGACTTGGATTAAGACTGCTGGTCTTGTGCTGGTCTTGTGCTGGTCCTGCAGGGTCTTGTGTGGGTTTGTGATGGTCTCGACTACAACACTGCTAATTTAGCACTTGAAGAGCTAACATTTTGCACTTCTAGGTGCTCGTATAGTGACTGCACGTGCCGTGCTGATGTAGCACAAGCATGCGAGCTATAATAATAGCACCCACAAAGAGCTAAACTAAAGCACTTCATGTACTTTTTTCAACAACTCAAAAGATTAAAAATAAAGCACTGGAGAACAACGGGAAAGGTTATACTGGAAGCTTGGTTGACATTAATTAACTAAAAATTTACGGAAACACAAGAAGTAGGAACCAGACTAAACAGAAATAACTTATTATACATTTCTATGGTAGAGTGTAAACTTGCTGCAATAACCGACAAACTGAATGATGTCGTGCTTTAGCTTTATATTCAGCCTATCCCACTATAAAAAGTCATGGCTTCCCATGAACAGTTTCAATATTTGAATACAAAGGGAGATGTAATGAGATTATTCATATATGTTCGTAAAAAATAAAAATTCTACTGTGGAATTGTTTGAATAAAACACATTATGGTCAAGAAAGTGTATTTTTTACTAAAAACTGCAATTGAACCTGACTTTTGTGAACACAAATTTCCTCATTTCTGATTAGTCGTGCAATTGTTACGTAATTTTACACCCGAGGTGCAGTCAAGTCGTGCAATTGTTACGTAATTTTACACCCTCATTTTCAGCACTCACCGTGCAGCACTTCCACTTTTTTGGGCCTAATTTAACACGTGAGGTGCTAACTTGTGCACGTTAGGTGCACGCATTTGTTCAGCACTCGGTATTTAGCACTTGTTTTTAGAGTGATATACCGTAATTATGTTTGGACGCATCCCTAGTTTTCGCGTTTAGCGTCAATTTGTACAAAGGGGATGTCAATTTACGAGGCCACTTTGTCAACATTCAGCGGTTGTGAGACAAAACTCTGAAAAGACCATTACAAGACATCGAACTCGTTAAAATATTATATTATTTAACCTTACCATGACTGCTATGCTTCGCGTTGCATGTATGCAAATTTTATTTTTGTCATTTACTTTTCCTTGTGTAAATTAAAAAAACTCTTAGATAGCGTTGGACATGATTGACTGTATATTATTTTGCAAACCTAACTAACCACTACTTTCTTTTCATTTTTAAACAGATATCGCAATGATGTATGGGTCATTCCACCAGGTTGGGACACAGTGTGTATATGACCATATCATTAAAACCATCATTACATTTAATTCAGTTATTTCATGTGACATCCGTCTTTGGGTGTGAGATTATTTGAGAAAGTTTCAATCATGTAAGTTATATTTTTACAAAAATATGATAAAAAGTGTGTTTTTGTTTATGTAAAATAGGCGTAACATGGACACCGTGTCCAACATTTAAATTGTTGTGGTTTTTTAACACTTTAATAAATAAATATGGAAAATTTATTATGTACAATAATTGAAAGACACACTATGCAACAATGAAACACCTTTTTACGGCAGTCAGTGTCCAAACATAGCACAAATAGCAAGAATTTGAAGAATCGGTGCAGACGTAACATGGACACCATGTTAGACCATGACCATACATATATTTCTGCTGTTGTGCTGCATTTGGATATTGAATATCATAACAATTGTTTTTTGTGTTGCAGTTTGTGTTTTGTAATTAGTATACAGAGTGAGTTTGCATAATTATTTATATAAATGTTGAAAATGTTACAAAATGGAAATGTGCATTTTCATGTCACACCATGTTAGTACTAAATGTTACGTCCAGACTGCCTTAATTTTTCGTCATTAAATAAATAATTATGCAACTTACTATATGTACTAACTAAAAAACACCCAATGCTACAAGAAAACACTTTTTGTTATGGTTGCCAGTGTCCAAATAGCTCAGAAACAGCAAGAACAATAAAAACATGCATGTGTGTATGTAACAGTGGACACAGTGTCCATGTTACGTCCACTCTCACGTCTGTTTTTGCTGTCTCTGCTATATTTGGACACTGACTACCATAAAGAAAGTGTTCTTGTGTTGCATAGTATATCTTTTAATTAGTACACATGGTGAATTTCCCATATTTATATTTAAAGTGTTGAAAAAACACAAACATAGAAATATGGACGTGTCCTGTTACGTCAAACTGGTTATGTCAAACTGAAGCATGTTTTTAATCATATTTTTGGTAAAATATAATTTACATGATTTAAAACTTTCAAAAATATTTCCCACCCAAAGACTGATGTTACATGAAATAACTGAATCAAATGTAATAGTACTTTTAAAGATATGGATAAATGTCACACACTGTGTCCCAACCTGGTGGAATGACCCGTATACGTGCAACGTTTGCAGCAAAACGTTCACAAGACGTAACAATTACAGCCGCCACATCGCCCGTCACGACGATGCTAGCCAACACCAGTGTAACGTGTGCGGCAAAGTATTCACTCGCCGTGACAGCTATCTCCGACATCTGAGAAGTCGTCATGATGAAGGGCAAATCGGCTATGGTGTTACTGGAGACGATGAACCATCCCCAGCAAAACGTCAGAAAATTACCGACGCAACCAATATCACCGATATCACTCATCTTTACAGCGTGACCAAGGTGAAAGAAGTTGAGTTGAAAAAGTTTAGCACGAAGGGGTTAGACTACACCGTCACATTTAAGGATAACCTGGACATCCATGATCCAACAGCTGCGTTACAAACTCTCCATCGAGTTCTAGATAGCCTGTTTGACACGTTGATGGCTGGTGCTGGACCTAAAGATCTCGTGCGTATTGTGGTTAGGTGTCCCGAGCTCGACTACCCCATCCAGTTACCGTTCATCACCAAGGATCAGTTGACACCGGAACGATTTCTGGCTCGAATCGAGCAGGTGGTCCAAAGTAACGAACAATTCTCCTTGGATAGTAGTCTCCATATTAACATAACTCACGTGACCATGCCTCTGGGGGGAAAGATTCCCAAGAAACGTTACGTCAATTTCGAACGCTTCCTCAAAGAGAAAAAATGCATCATACAAATAAACAACAAAGATGAACTGTGCTGCGCTAGAGCAATAGTCACAGCAAAAGCTAAAATTGAGGGCCATGAACGATGGGATTCCATCAGAAGAGGATATTCGCTACAACAAACCTTAGCTGAAGATCTCCACAGGCAAGCTGGAGTGCCTCTGAATAAATGCGGCGTGGAGGAAATCAAATTATTTCAACGCGTTCTTCCCGGATATCAGATTTTGGTGGCGTCTAAAGACCATGCAAACTCTATCATCTTCAAAGGTCCACCAGTCGACAAACAGATATGTTTGTATTATCACCACGGGCACTACGACGTTATCACCAAGATGCCGGTCTTTGTAAACCGCAGCTATTTTTGTGTCACGTGTCTGAAAGGGTTCGATCACCCCGAAGACCATCGATGCAAAAACTCCTGCAAGCTGTGTTTTCAAGCCAACTGCGTGGAGGAGGAGTGGACCTACTGTCGTGACTGCAATCGACACTTCAAAAGTTCGACATGTTTTCAAAATCATTTAAAGAGAAACAGTCGAGGCACATCCGTTTGCAAGACGCACTACAGGTGCAAGGATTGCAGTCAGTTCATCAGCAGGTCACATCATAGAGGCAAAGAACACGTGTGTGGCGAAAAATACTGCACCATCTGCAAAGAGTACGTCCCACAAGATCATCTTTGTTACATGCAGCCTGCCACGGAAAACGGTGCGCAAACAGCCAAAGAGATGAACGGCAAGCAGAAAGAAAAGGAAGAGAACTACGAGAATGAGACATCTTACATCTTCTTTGACTTTGAGTGTATGCAGGAAACTGGGATCCACGAACCTAATTTATGCATTGCTCACAAAGTATGCGGCGAATGCTTAGACAGAGAAGACGTTACTTGTCAACGTTGCGGTGGCCGAGAGCACGTGTTTCAGGGACCCAACACTCAAAGGGAATTCTGTGAATGGCTGTTTAGGGAGGAAAATGCTGGAGCCGTCGTCCTATGTCACAACTTCAAGGGCTATGATTCTTTTTTCATTCTCAGATACTTGTATGATAATGCAGTTCTTCCTGAAGTCATTTTGAATGGTGCGAAGGTCATGAGCATTAAGGTGGCAGTCAACGATATGAAGTTTATAGACTCCCTTAATTTCCTCCCCATGGCACTCGCTAAATTACCCGGCGCATTCGGCCTGAAGGAGTTGGCTAAAGGCTACTTTCCCCACTTCTTCAATAAAAGCGTCAATCAAGAGAAAGTCCTGCCCCATCTTCCCGATATGCGATACTATAACCCTGACGCCATGAAACCAGCCGATCGACAGAAATTCAAGGAATGGTACGAACTGCACCGAAATGATCCCTTTGATTTCAAGCAGGAAATCATTAAATACTGTCAGTCCGATGTCGACATTCTCCGTCGCTGCTATCTGCGCTTTAGAGCGCTGTTCATAGAGATGACGGAGGATGATACTACCCCTGGCATTGATCCCTTCCAGCACTGCATCACCATCGCCTCTGCGTGTAACTTGGTATACCGGACCAAGTACTTGGATCCCGGCATCATCCACCCTCAGGGATACCGGTCAAACGACAGACAGTCCGTCAAGGCGCTCCAGTGGCTGAAATGGATGGCACATAAAACCGGTCAATATATTCAACACGCTGCTAATAATGGAAAAGTACACGTGGGCAAATACAAAGTTGACGGATATTTTGAGGTAGATGGGATGAAGACCGTCATGGAGTTCCAAGGGTGTATTCATCATGGACACACATGCTTATCACGTGAAACAAAACACCCCTTCAACGGCCTGACCATGGAGGAACTCTATCAGAAGACGCTCGAGAGACGCAAGTTCATCATCGATCAAGGCTATCGATACATCGAGCAGTGGGAATGTGACTTCGATGCCGAGCTCAAGAAGGATACCACTATGAGAAATTTCATATCGGTCTTGAAGATTCCCACCCCTCTTGTCCCACGCGATGCCTTCTGTGGAGGACGTACTAACGCGACCAGACTCTTCTACGAAGCTGGGCCCGGGGAGAAAATCAAATACGTGGACTTTACCAGTCTGTACCCCTACATCAATAAGTACGGGAAGTACCCCATCGGCCACCCCATCATCATCACGGAGAACCTCCGTGATATCAGCGAATACGAGGGTCTGGTCAAGTGTAAAGTGCTTCCTCCCAGAGGGCTGTATCACCCTGTCATCCCCTACAAGACACAAGGGCGACTCATGTTTCCATTATGTGCCACATGCAGCGAAACATTGCAGCAGTCACCTTGTCTCCACACAGACGAAGAACGCGCTCTCGTGGGTACTTGGGTGACCATGGAACTTCAAAAGGCACTTCAGATGGGCTACCGGATTTTGGAGACCTACGAGGTCTGGCATTTTGAGGAAGTTTCCATGTATGATCCGGACACAAAGGAAGGAGGGCTGTTCGCTTCATACGTCAATGCATTTTTGAAGATGAAGCAGGAAGCGAGTGACTGGCCAACATGGTGTCAGACAGAGGAGCAAAAGCATGACTACATCAAAAATTACTTCAACAGGGAAGGCATCCAGCTAGAGTGGGATAAAATCCAGAAAAACCCCGGACTCAGGGCACTGGCTAAACTTATGCTGAATAGCTTTTGGGGTAAGTTTGGTCAGCGACCCAACATGTCGAAGACAACCCACATTACCGATCCTTCCGAATACTTTGAGATGATGACGAGAGATGATATTGAGATCAGCAGCGCTAATTTTGTCTCGGAGGAAATGGTTGAAGTCCAGTGGCAGAATACTGAAGATTTCGTCGAGCCCTCTGGACGCACCAATGTCGTCATCGCGGCTTATACAACGGCACAGGCTAGGCTGAAACTATACGAACTCTTAGAGGGTCTAGATCATAGAGTATTGTATTACGACACCGATAGTGTGATATATGTTAGCCGAGAGGGAGAACGGGAACCCGACATTGGGGATTATTTGGGGGAACTCACCAACGAAATTGATTTAGACAACCACATTTCGTCATTCGTGTCGGGCGGACCCAAAAACTATGCTTATAAATTGGCTAAGCCTGACAAAAGCGGTAACACGACGTTCTGTAAAGTCCGCGGTATAACATTAAATTATCGCAACCAGTCGATCGTGAATTTTGATCGAATGTTTCAAATGGTCCACAATATCGGTCCACACAAAGTACAAGTCGTTGATCCCCACAAAATAACCAGAAATAAGAAAACGATGAACATCGAAACCAAAGAAGAAAAGAAATTTTATCAGGTGGTTTACACCAAACGGGTCCAAGTCCAAAACTTTGACACCCTGCCATATGGTTATTAATAACACACTTTCGATGTTGTAATGTCATGAATTGTTATAAAGTATATCAAAAGAAGTTGTGCAAATGTCTGCGGAACCGTGTACGTAAATACATGTATAGGGCCTACATGTATATAAATTACATTGTCTACTTGAACTGTTCCTTTCGATATTCAGACTACGATTTTACTCGCTAACAGTTTAGGTAAATATATTTGCAGAGCAAAACACTGGTAATTAAAATTGATTATTAGACGTTCAAAGCCCAAACAGATACGTTTAAATTCCGGTATACGCTATAAACATGCATAATGCAAAATGTTTACATCGGTTATTTTCACCAATACGTTTTTACATGACGTTTGTTGACAAGACCGGTTGAGTGCTATTGCCCGGACTAAGAAATGTATGTTTCCTAAACTATGCCGGGTTTAACATTACCCCAAACTATAAAAATAAGTGATTAATAGACTTTCATCTCTGCACTTTGTTTTAAAGTTTACTTCAACATCCAAGCTTATTGTTTTTTACACGACAAATGGGTGTGCATTAGTACGGGAATAGGTACTCGTTACAGAAAGCCAATCCAAAAATTAAATCTCGCATAGGAGGTCTGCACGTTAATACTACCACATTGGTGCATCAATGCAGCAAGATGGGTACAGTGAGGTATAGCTTAATGAAGGTGTAGATTACATTTTATCAAGCCTTTTAAACGTTAATCTATTTTGTTTTTCCATGTATACCTTGGTTTCCCTACAATATTGTTTCCGTTGTCTTTGAAATTACCAAGTAATATGTTAATTCAGTTAGGGTATATTCCATAATCTGGAACCGATTCCTAACATAAGCGGTCGGGTACCGGGTACCCTGTTCAGATGCACATCTAATAGTTGCGCAGTTAGGCATTATGACTTTATTTTTAACATGATAAAGATTCAGATTTGTGTAAATAAAATACTTGAAACTTGAATTACCCGTTGACCAATCAAGGAATTCTGTCTATTTATTCGTTTCCGTGTCTTCTTTTATTTAATGCCGATTTATTTCTTTCCGTAGTTTGCCTTATTGTTAAAGCCATTTAGGTTCTTGTATTATTGGGCCATGTGATATGACGTAAGCCAAATCAAGTACATGTATAGGTATTAGTGTACAGTATACCCTTATTACCGTACCCTAGTATAGTAGCGATACCAATATAAAAGTAATAAAAATATACAAGTACACTAGAAGAAAAGTATAGAATCAAGAGTATCCAAAACAAGAGAGAAAAAAACACGTTTAAATTTATTTGTGTACATTTTGTCTGAAACGTTTTGTTACGCTGAACAATTTTACTTTGTAGGCCCTATTTAAATAATTATTTTTAAGTTGTTGATTTTTAATTTACATTAATTAGTCGTTCAGTTTAGAGTTTTACGCCGTTTCATATTATGTTTTCAAGAGTTTTGTACGTTTGATTTTGATTTTGTTTTAGTTATTACGATTTATTCGTAATTGTACAGTTTTTAGGTTGAACGCGATTCACTTTACCGTATATTTTACATACTTGCTTTTCATTTGTACATTTTTATTTTTTATGTCACTTTTAGTTTTCGCTTTTTGGTAATTTACTTTGATAATTTCCAATTTTCCGTTTTAATTGTTCCGTGAACATTTTGTACGCTTACTTTTGAAACCCGTTACCGTGACATTGCTTACTTCGTAGTGTGTACTTCCCAGTCCCATAAAAGAAGTAAAATTAGCAGCAACAATCTTTGCCTGTCAGAACGTAGTCCGAAAATATCGTGTTTATAGAGTTTCATAGATTAGGCCTACTTTGGCTGGTATAGCTCTTACGCAATGTTGTTTACATATACGAAAGCGTGTACATATAGCCGTCGACCCTCAAGCCCGTTAAACCATAGAGCAAGGTCATATAGGCCAGCTCATTATAGAGTTAGCTAGCTATTGCCTACTGAACATAGGTGACCGAATCAATGACCTGAAAGTCAATTGATAAATGTCTACGTTGTCCCTACTTTTTTCAGTGGACTTGTTTATAACTAAACAAAGAAACTAATATGATCTCTGACACTCCTCCACGAAAGAGCGGGGCCTGATGAAGGGGTGAATTTATTTTCTGTCGTAATGTTCGTCCATTTCAAAGTAAATGTCTCCAATTATGGAATTGACGATTAAGGGAATCCTCAATATGTTCCAAGTTTGTAAAAAATATATAAAATAAATATATACGTTTGAACAAACATTGAATATATTCGAGTTTTATTGCAAATGGAATGTGTTTACATGACGGTTAACCATGGAGGAAGGAAACAGACTGTTTCCTTCCTCCATGGGTTAACAGACTCCGTGTATGAACCAAGTGTGAAGCCATGCCTGTTGGCTTGTGGACAGGTACCAAGGTCAACTTAGCATCTCTGCCGTGTGAATGTTTGTACAATTAGACGAAACTAAATGCAGTTACGTTTTTGTAATGGTGTAATCTTTTCAACTTGCGGGGATCCATTCCGGCCTGTGTATACACGCGTGTATACAGGTTTTGTGGTTAAAAGATAATCGATCTGACCAAACACTGTCTTTAATGGGGCTTTTATCTGGGGATTAAACTTCAAGACCGATTGTTCCATTCACTAGATCGGCCTGCACGTACAGCATGTTGGGTGCGGACAGGGCCTAACGTAATACGGCCGCACATGTACATTTTTCGTCCAAATAGTGAGCTACGCGGAAATTTGGTGTTTTCTCATACCCCCACCCGCGTACACGCGATGGCATGGCCTTGCGTACAATTTTACTTGTATGTGTTTCTGGTGGTAATGTGGCCGGATATCCTTTGTGCAACTGGTGTTGCTGACCATTACTCCAAACCTGGCCATCTCTGGAATTTACCGTGAAACATCTCTGACAGTATAGGCTATCGGACTATACCGTGCGATTATGCTGCTGTGCTTTTGGGTTGTATACACATGGAGGAAATGTGTCTTATTCCTCCATGGTTTGCATTAGTGCAGTAATTCATACACGCGCCATATGCAGCGAGAGTTTAGGCCCTACGCAAATCTGACCAGATGGTACGGTTATAGTCTGATGTCATAGGTGGTGGAATGATCAGGGCCGGGTCGGCCAGTGCGCCATCAGCTGATGGTGGACGGAAATGCGTGTCGTACATTATCCTCTGTAGATTGTATCGCGAATACGTCTGTTTGTCTACAGCCTTTTGACAATTAAACTCTAAAAAAAAAAGACCATTTAAATTGTAGGCCTACTGGTTCTCGTATTTATACAGCTGCGCATCCTGTACTTTGGAAGATAAGAGCGGACAGTTTGGGCACCATGGTCGGACATGTCTTGACGCGCGGGGAAGCCCGTAGCGTGGGCTGCCCACCGTGACGCGTGATCCGTGTCTAGGTATACCTTGTTCGGGCTAAACCATTCGCAACGGAGGTCACACGTTGTTTTACTCACATCACAAACAACGCGAAAGGTACTTAATCCTCCATTCACAACACTATTTGTCTATTTGTACTAATCTGTTATTATCCTAGGCATAATGTAAGTATAATATACAAACACTATATTAAATATACAAATTTAGTTTTATCTATATTTACGCCCCTCCGGCATATAAACAACCCTACTATAAATGGTACGGGCCTGCTCCACAATTTTATGCTAATGAGGTGTCACGTGGTCAAAATCCAGCGTTCTGATTGGTCGAGAGGCCCAAAATGATGACGTCATACCGACTATTCAGACGGGGTGCACTACTAACGGGATATCAGATGAACTGCCACACGAAGCAACCTTTGACAATAACATAATTCCGTCACCGTCACTCCACGCTATCGAAACCATTGACGACGTTGAGATTAGTCCTGATTTGTCAGTTCAACAACAACGCGAAGTAGGACAAGTTTTAGGAAATTTTCGCGACGTCATGACAGATGTACCCGGAAATGCAAAAATAGGTCATCACGATATAAGACTCACCTCGAACGAACCAATTAGAAGTAAACCATATCCTATGCCGTATATGCACTAATTGAGACAGTTAAAGAAGAAGTCAGCGACATGTTGAAATTACAGATCATTGAAAAATCGGATTCGCCATATTCATCTCCCTTTGTTCTGGTTAAAAAGCCTGACGGTTCGAATCGGTTTTGTATCGATTTTAGAAAGTTAAATAAGATCACAACCTTTGACGCGGAACCCATCCCAAACCCTGATCAGATATTTTCCAAGCTTTGTAATGATCACTATTTCACAAAAATTGATCTTAGCAAAGGATATTGGCAGATATACCCATGGTACCCGAAGCTAAGGCAAAAACTGCATTCATCACTCCTACTGGCCTCTTCCAGTTTAGAGTGATGCCCTTTGGATTGATCAATGCTCCTGCAACTTTTAGTCGAGTTATGCGGTCTTAATTTACTTGAATTAAGGCCTTGACCATGTAGACAACTACATTGATGATATACTCATACATACCAAATCCTGGGAAGTTCACATTGCAATACTTACCAAGCTCATGCAAAGACTCAGAAAATCAGGTATGACTGCAAAACCAAGTAAGTGTTCTATTGGAAAACAGACTGTTGACTTTCTAGGTCATGTCATTGGTCGTGGCAAACTTGCACCACGACTCAACAAAGTGGACAAAATCAAAACTGCACCCTGCCCGACAACCAAAAAACAACTAAGATCATTTCTAGGCCTGACAGGATACTATCGGAAGTTTATTCCAAATTACGCTGCCATTGCTGTCCCTCTCACAGATAAAACCAAGAACAGTGAACCAAACAAAATAGTCTGGGAGGCAAGTCAGCAACTTGCATTTGATGCGCTCAAACAAACTCTAGTCACTGCGCCCATACTACATCTGCCTAATCTTGATAAACCTTTCACCTTGCGTACTGACGCATCAGACTTGGGCATAGGGGCAATCCTGTTACAAGAATATGAAGATGAGACATTTCCTGTTGCTTACGCGAGCAGAAAACTGCTACAACGTGAGCGTAACTATTCCACAATAGAAAAGGAATGTCTCGCCCTCAGGTCTATTTGTACGGAAAACCCTTCAGAATTGAAACTGATCACCAACCACTCGCATACCTGCAAAAAGCAAAGGTAGCTAATGCCAGGATCATGAGATGGGCTCTTTCATTGCAACCCTATCAGTTCCACATCATAGCTATCAAAGGATCAGAAAATGTCGGAGCCGACTACCTGAGCCGCGTTGTGTAAACATAATAAAGAAGTTTTAATTGAAGCGGCAAATAAGTGAGAAATATAACCTTTCTTTTTTAGAAAATGTAATGTAAAACATTTTCTTTTGAAGAGGGAGTAAAGGTCAAAACCCGGGACAAACATATACAAAATAAAAGGCGGGTGAACTCTAGATTCCTTCTCTTTACTTTATATTCAAATTTATTCAATATTTACAATCTTTATTTTACAAATTTACTCATGGATTGGCTAAAATATATATATGTCTATATATATATGTCAGCTTCAAGAATTTTCCTGATAAATCTTATTATATGGCTTTCTTCTTTTCTAATTATAATTTACTCTACTTTTCTATTCACATGCAAACTCAGCTTATCTGGTCGATTCCTTACTTTAATTAGCCCAGGATTTGACCTCAACTCAAAACAATTATATACATACAATTAGTGTAGCTTCCTTTTCTTCTAACAATAATTAGGAAATAGTAGTCGGCAGATTAGCGGATCCACTGTGGTCGCCCGATCACTCAGCTACACCTAACCCTAGCCTTCCTCCTCGAGTGTGTAGGGTTCACTGGTCCAGCCCTCCTAGGGTGGCCCTCGGTCCAGTACCGTCAGTTCAGGTGTAGGGAACTTGACCGGAGTAGGATCTCGTCCCGTCCTTCAGCCCAGATGTATGGCCACGGATTTCCATAAAAGTGGAAGTTTTGATCCTCGCTCAGATCATGGAGAAGATTGAGTAGTGCCTGCCCTCATAGAGACTCCAGGGCCAAAGGATAAGTTGGCCACGCAAAAGCAAACTAGTTGCAGGGCGTAATCTGCCTTGGTGACTTTCACCAAGCTGAAAGCTTCAACACCAGAATGTGTTGACTGAGGCACAGATTGCAGGGGAGTCGGTTAATCAAATGGCTAACTCTGGCAGCACCCTCTCTCTATCACATCATGTTTCATTCTCCCTCACTTCACCGATTTCACTTCCCTCTACACCTTCCCAAAAAGGCGTTCTCTCCAAATTATCCAGTGTTCTTTTTACTTTATTCTTTATTTCCAACTACTTCCACACTTCACTCATTTACAAAAGAAAACACCGTTTAACACCAAGGGTGCATCCTGACTCTAGATGCTAATTTATTGTTTAAATGCAGCAATTAGTCTATTTGTAAATAAAGGATCTATCCTACTGGTTTTGGTTAACAAAAAGAAGCTTCGCTAATAGAAAGGTGCACATTCACAAGTACCGAAGGGTTGGTTGGGACGCCCTTGGACAGCCAGGTAAAGGAAACACAAACAAACAAAAGAAAACGATTGGAAAGCCATGGCCAAAAACCGGTTCAAACCAGTCTGAGAAATTAAGATAAACTGGGCAAGACCATTTTTATAAAAGGTAAAATAAAAACCAACAAAAGGGACACCAGTCTAAAGTTACGTTCAACTGGGCGATACCATTTTGATAAAAGGTAAAAAAAAAAAAAGGAACGACTGTGACACTCTCCATAACATGCGAGCAATACCCTAAAGATTGGAAACACGCCTTGGTAACACCAATTTACAAGGGAGGAGATAAATGTAGTACAGGTAATTATCGGCCTATTTCTATACTGCCTATTATCTCTAAGATTCTAGAAAGATGGGTGCACTCGGCAGTATATAGCTACCTCGATGATAACAATTTGATACCTATTTGCCAATCGGGATTTAGACCCTTGCACTCGACTGAAAGCACTCTACACGATTTAACAAACAAGTGTTTTGAGGCTATGGAGCAAGGTGAAGTTACAGGTAGCGTGTTCATAGATCTCAGTAAAGCTTTTGATTGTGTGGATCATGTAATCCTACTAGGCAAATTGAAGAAGCTGAATTTGTCATCTTCTGGAATTAATTGGTTTAAGTCGTACCTAGGCGGTCGTAGTCAGTCTGTAAATATTAAGGGTACAATATCGAAGGTCTTGCCCATAGACATAGGCGTTCCACAAGGGTCGATCTTAGGGCCACTTTTATTCATTGTTTATAGTAGTGATTTTCCATCCTGTATACCCCAAAATTGCAACTTATTTATGTATGCAGATGACTCCACGTTAACTTGTAGCTCCTCTAGTATTAACGAAATAGAAAGGAACTTGAATGTAGCTCTTGCTATAGTATTCACAACTGGTGCCTAAGAAACAAACTAGCATTAAATGCCAACAAAACCAAATGTATGCTTATTGGTTCAAGGCAGAAAATATTCAACGTCGACCTGAACGTGTGCATTGCTGATAAGGTTATCGAAAAAGTGAAATCTTGTAAATGCTTGGGTGTAGTTGTTGATGAAACATTAAGTTGGGGTACACATGTTGAATACGTAAGGAAGACTGTTTCGTCTAAATTGGGTGTGTTAAACAGAATTCGTGATTACGTTCCCCAAAGCAGCCTGCACACACTCTTTGTAAGTTTAGTTCTGCCATCTTTAGAGTATTGCTGTACGGTGTGGGGAGGAAGGTACATATCTCACGACAATACCCTCAACAAATGTCTCAAAAGAGCCGCACGGATAATCCTTAAATGTACCTCCCTCACCCCCTCAGCTGATATGTTTGCCAGACTAAATTGGATTCCTTTTAAAGAAAGAGTTCAGTCAAAAAAGGCTATCTTTGTTTTCAAAAGCCTTAACAAAATGACTCCTTTGTACATGACAAATCTGTTCACACCACTTACAGTGATTCGTGAAACACGACAATCGACCCAAATGGCACTGAAAGTTCCTTTCGCCAAAAAGGAATGCTACGTGACAAGTTTCGCTGTGAGTGGTGCCAGTATATGGAATAATCTGCCTGAACAAATGAAAACCATAAACTCCTTAAGTACATTTAAATCGGAGCTACGTAAAGCCATCTGTCAGTGATATTTCTGTCATTTACGCTGATCTGCGGAGTTATAAACTTGGTTGCCAAAATACTTTGGAGCCGGATGGGAATTCCCCCTTGTTTTTCACCCTAAAAGGTTTTTTTTCGCGGGTTTTTCGCCCATCCCGTAAATCAGCAATAGGCTTCTGGAGAGTTGAAAAGTTAACCGAAAATATATTTATTTGTGTTAACAATGTATTTGTTTAAATATTTTGTATGAATGTGTAAATATTCAGTTTTAACTAATAATATGCAGGGCCCCAATGGAAACCAGTTTTAAACTGTTTGGGCACACCCTGGGTAAAGAAATGTAATAAATAAATAAATAAATAAATGTGATTTCAATGAACGTTGCGGCACCGACGCGTGAAAAGCGCAAATTGAAAGTTAGATTTATTAATATTTTATTTTCCTGCCAAAATGAATGAAGTTTCTATATAAACAACATGGATTGTAAGAGTTAATATTCCTTTTGATATCAGGGCACTTGTTAATTGATATAGAACCATGCTAATAATATATATTATCACTGTTTAAAATTGACTACTTTTGAGTACGCTAAATGCACAACACGAATGGCGCGCCCACGTACATGGGTTTGTTTATCCAATTTCTGTCCCACAATTCCCTGCGCGCCCGAGACATCGAATTGGTATATTCCCATTGAGTTACGACCTCCCGAAAAGTAAGAGTGCTAGAAGGCACACGGGGGTGCCTTCTAGTTTCTAGAAGTAAATGAGTACCATGCTTTCCTTACCCTCGCCATTTGCATGCGTGTCTCCCCATCCGGTGACGTACCCATTGCCCGTCGCTAACGCGTAACTCTGTGATGGCAGGCAAACCACGTTCACATTGTCGTCAAGCGTGACCGGGCTGGACAGTTTGAGCAGGGCAATGTCATTCGTGAGAGTGTCTGGGTCATAGAGATAGTGCTTCACAATCTTTTCCAGTGACATCTCGACGGTGTGCATATCCTCGTCTTCGACATGATGGGCACCAAGCCAAATCCTCCAGCGAAACGCAGACTCCCTCCTGCACAGAACAGGGGCCAATTTCATAGAGCTGCTAAGCAGCGAAATTTGCTGAGCACAAACAATTATTGCTTAGTATAAAATAGGTTAACAGCCAAAACTCCATGTCATGTTCATGCTAGTAAGTAAACAATAGCTGAATAGGGTTGTTCATTTTCAAATAATTCAGTATTCGATTATTCAAAACTTGATTTGACCGAATCTTCGAATATTCGATACTCGCCGATCAAGTTTTTCACGCGTCAGCTGCAACTGCATGCCACGCCATACGCCGGTGTTTTACGTGCGCCGATCAATATTATGGACTGCTCAATCGACATGTTCGTGCATGCGACCATTGTATCAAGATCAGTACGGGTACATAACGTTCTGATAAGAAACCAAACTCCAGCCTGCATTTTTGCAGGAGTATTTTTTTAAAAATTGGCCCCAGGAGGCAGGATGGAATGGTTGGTCATGGAAACATGAACCCTAACTGGGGCCAATTTCACGGAGCTACTAAGCACAAAAATGTACTTAGCAAGAAAAGTCTTGCTTAGTTAAGAACTGGTTACCAGCCAAGAAAGAGGCCATGGGATTTCCATGCTAATAACAAACAATAGGTGAAATACCAATCACAAACAATATATCAATATATAAATTTAATTTGGTTGGTAATTATGTTTTTACCGAGGAAAAATTTTCATGCTAAGCAAATTAGGAAAAAGTTGGAAAAGTAGATTATGATTTTGAAGCTTTGCACAGTGGATATGATGGAATTGTGGGTAACACCATGTGAAATTAATCTCTTCTAGGAGGAAGTGTAGTTCTGAAAAGAACTCGGGTGAGAATTGAACACAATGGACAGTGTGCTCTGTGTGTCATCAGGGGAATCAGAATTTACTCAAAATATTGATGCAACAATAAAAATGTCCGTTTGCATGCAGGCATTAGCATGGCTTGTCCATGAAAAAATGCTTATTTTGTCTGCTATAGTTTGTACAACCTTTCTGCTTAGCAACTGTATGAAATTTATTTTATTTTATTTTATTTTATTTTATTTTATTTTAAGGGTAAAAAATACATCTACCCAGCCTGACTAAAAAATAATGGGGGGGGGGGGGGGGAGGTAGGAGAAACAAGAGTGACATGTTTGTGTATTTATTAAACAGAACCGAGTCATTTTTGTTAAAGTAACACCCAACTTCGTCCCAAGTACAGTGTACGCTTACTCATTAATTTTCGTTTCCACGAACTACAGTAACACCCATCTTTATTTTACCAGTTTTAAAGGTTTTAATTAAATTTTTGCAGAACTTCATCACAAGCCTACAGATGAAATAAATTCCTGTTAAACCTTTCAAAGCCTTTTTCTCTGAATTGTATTTCCACAACTTGGTTGTTACTTTGTAAAAATGAAAATCGTTCAATTACGCGTGTCCAAATCGGATGTGCACACTTGGGTGTTAGTTCGTGAAACCAAAATTATTAATTGCAAAAAAATGAGCGGTTTTCACGAAGTAACTTGTGTGCTAGTCCGAGTAACTTGGACCCTTTATCGCCTTTTTTAACATTTGGACATGATCTGGCGAAAGTAGGGTCCAAGGCAGCGTTTGACGATTTTCTATTCATTAATTCAATACGTGGAAACGGCGACCTCCCACACACAGATTCAACTCCACATACCCCAGATAGGGTACATGGGGTTAGGGTTCTTGGTCATCAAGGATCCTGCTGACCCTGGCATGCGCCAGAGAAAACAGCAGGTTCCAGGGATCATTGGCAGCAATATTCTTCGTAAGTTGTCTAGTGAGTTACAAGAGGTAGATTGTGATGCTTCGTTGGCTGAGTTGGCCAAAGTTCTACAGGACACTTGGTTACATTCTCAAGGGAATGTAGTTGCCGCGGACGGCAACGTTCAACTTGGGAGGAATGTAACCGGGTGAATTATAGACCTTTGTTTTATTATTCTTTTTGTTTTCTTATATCCTGTTTGTAGTTTAGTTTCTATTTTTGTGTGTATTTTTATATTTTATCCAAACATATAAACCTTAATGTTTTCGCGCTTTTAACTCATATTAACATTTAAGGGTCCCTTTAAAACAAAAACTCCCTGCCAGAGTCTCCAATATAACCCCATTTGTGTGCTGCTAAATCTCCAGGTCTCACCCCCCCCCCCCCCCCCCCCCCCCCCCTTCGCATGGGTCCAAGCGAATTTGTGTGGTTTTTGCTTTTATGCACTGCCACCGCATCCTGGTCTCTGTGTGCCTGATTATTGATGGTTAAAAATTTGGCTCACATATACTACATATATTTACACACGAACACGTACCGCGACCGTTATACCACTCACGAAACAGTCGCCGGCATAAGCAGGTTGTCGCGCGGGCGCGGGCGCTGCGCATCAGGGTGACGTCATGCAAGGTCGAGGAGTCACTATTTGAACTCCAAGAAAGCGAAAAGACATGTTCTGCGGGGTCTCTGGGAATTAAACGGTAAAATTTCACTTTTTATTTGGATGTTAAGTAAACCTTGGTACATTCATCTGATCATGGAACTCCACTTGTTCAGATGGTGGCGTATCTAGTATTTTGGTGGCCGTTGTAAGCAGTGTTGTAGTCAAGGCCACAACCTCCGAGGCCGAGACCGAGGCCACAACCTCCGAGACCGAGGCCGAGGCCACAACGTCCAAGGCCGAGGCCGAGGCCACAACGTCCGAGGCCAAGGCCGAGGCCGAGGCCAGCTACTAAACACGTAATAAACTAATAATCCACTCAATCAAGGTTAAGATTTTGTTGCATTTTTAAGTCAACGGCAGGTTCCTCAAAGGATATGTTCATGCATTTCAAGAACATAATTGGGTCTCCAGCATCTGTTGGGATGGATTTGCACGGTGGGGCCTCATAATAATCCCTCCTCTGCTACGAATGCGCTCCACTGGAGCATTGCTGGCTAGAACATATAGTCTTGGGCCCAAGACCCTTGTGTTAACACGTCAATATTTACCTGTTGGGTTTCATAAATACTTTTCTATTGTTAGGTTGCTCGTGGTTTTGCATGCATGTCCTATTTGGGGCCAAATTTGAGGCTACATTGCCTGATATCCATTTTTAACCAAGACTTTTCATTTTTACGGAAAAGTAGCCACATTTTGATCTGATATCTTTAAAAAGGCAAACATGAAAATCAACAGTTAAATATTAACGTGTTTGTTGTTATTTCGGAGGCGGCCGCGCGCCAAATTCACTAACGTTGTGTCTTCTCGAAATCCCGGCTTCGTAGGTGCGTTTTCAAGTGGCCTCACGCATGCGTAGTTTACAAAATGCAGCCGGATCCGCAGCCAGTGTTTGTCAAACGTGCATGATTTTGGATCGCGCGCCACAAGGGTCTTGGATAAGTTGGCAGGCAATTATTAACTTTTTCTTTACTTTTCGACGATTCTCCCCCGCTTTTCCGAGGGATCCAATCAGCGACCGAGTTTGAGCCTAATCATAAATTATTCGTTACACGCAAATACATAGGACATGACAAGGCATCATGACCATTGATCTCCAGCCGCGGGCGTCACATGCGCGTGCACGCATGTTAGACATAAACCACGAATGTGATTGGTCAGATCACCATCGGGCAACGCTCACTGGATCGGTCTATAGAGCGTGTAAGTTGACCTCGAGAACATACGAGAGTTTACGAGAAACCGAACTTCGGGCCACCTCGAATAGCAGCTTCAACGTGTAAAGCGAGTAGTTTTCTTGAAATAATTCGTTTTGACGCTGTTCTTTTTACTGAAAGGTAGATAAAAACTTTTAGCAAAATATTTTTTTCATTTCAATTTACAAAATCTGAACGATATATCAATTTAGGGAAAAGGAGAACGAAAAAGTCTAGTACGTCATACATACGTCATTCGCCATTGTTCTGGTGGTTCACACGCCAGTCTTAATAGCGTAGACATGCAGTATAAGGCGGTCGTCGCATATGTACGCACGTTCACTTACGTCCGCAGCGCGCGCAGGGGTTTTGGGGGCCGGGCTTTCTCTTCCCGACAATGAGCCAATCACGTTGCAACATGACGCTTAGGTCACACATTTTTTCCTACTTTTCTTAAACTTTTAGACAGTCATGCATGTTTTCATATATTGTAAAATTAATTTTGAATTTATCCATATTTATGGCCGTTTCATGGTTCAGATGTTCGTAAAAACAAAGTATTATAGAAAACAAAATCAACCACACGTAAAAGTCCTGTAGAGTACCGAAGTCTGACGTCAGTTGCCGGGGCAATGGTTCCACACACATGCAGTTTAGAATGTATTCTGGATCCAAACATTGCATTGATTGACGTCATCACTTCGGTACTCTATAACCGGCGGCTCGGAGGTGCTCGAAGGTGCCCGGAAGGTCAATCGTGACCTTTATGCGCGAGACTTACACGGTCTATTGTGCTCAAACTCGGTCGCTGATTGCATAACCTCCATCAGTATCACGTGATATTAATACTGCATAAAAACAGTTGTAGTTACCACAGTCTGGTCGTGCCCCCGAAATGCCAACTTATCCAAGACGTTACTACAGACAGATACAAAATCTTATCGCGCTGTCGGCCTATTATTGCAACTACCTAATCGCGCTGCCTGTGCATTGCAACTGCGAAAGTAGAAAATTAAAAAAGTACAATAGTAACGTCTTGGAACCAAGACTAGCTGGAATAGAGAGGACAGTCTTTGCAAGGGCATGCAGTGATGGGTACATAGACTAGTAGACATGCGACAGGCTTCGCGTTGCGCGAGCACGCGTGAATAACAAACAGGTTGGTTCCCTTAACTTCACTGCCGGCCATTATGATTATCGCTTTAACGTTCACTCGTTCAGGTCCGAGTGGTGGACCAGGAACCAGTCTATAGCGGGCGTGGACTGATTATCTAACAACATTAGATGCTACCTGTCCTGAGTACGTGTAACGCAATAGTGGCAGTTCATGGGTCGAGTGAAGTGCTCGACCAGGAACTAGTCTATTAGCGGGAGTAGACTGGTTCTACAAGAAGATGACACATGTACATGTACGTATACGTGAGTACGTGCAACCGGAGAGCTATCTATAGCTCCATTGTGCAATAATGCAAATACCCGTTCATTCATTCGTGCGTATCTACTTGAAACTTTATTTCGTTTCACGGAACCCACTGTGGCAGCTTCTCGAAAGTTTGATGAGGTAAAAAAATTAAAATTAATTGAAACAGAAAACGCATGTGAATTTGTGGGAAAATTGGTAAAAGTGGGCGGCCTCGAGCCGGCCTCGACCAGATTATCGAGTCCGGAAGGCTCCGAGGCCGAGGCCGAGGCCTTGCACTCCGAGGCCAAGGCCAAGGCCGAGGCCACAAAAATCGGCCTCGAGGCCGAGGCCGGTCTCGAGACCTCCAACACTGCCTGATTTTTTTGTTTGGATTTTAGACGTATTGAATTAATGAATAGAAAATCGTCAAACACTACCTTGGACCCTACTATCGCCAGATCATGTCCAAATGTTAAAAAAGGCGATAAAGGGTCCAAGTTACTCGGACTACTTGTGTGCTATGTTCTTGTGTTCTATGGTGCACTCACCCATCCACGCAGTGCGCTGCTGTGACTATCCACTGGTCATTAATAAGAGACCCACCGCAATTGTGCACATAATCAAGGAAGACTCTCCAATGACGCAAGCTGATCTGCCATGGCCAAGAGTGTTTCTTGGCCTCTACTCCCCCAACCACACGATAGTCCTCGATTGGAGTCACAGCTGGGATACCACACTGAGGAGCTGTAATATTAAGTATGCAATGGATTACATAATATTATAACACCTCATCCACAGATTCTGTGTCTTGATTGGCAGAGAGTGATTTTTGCTATCTTCCTGTGCACGGCCAAAAGTACCATTTTGTTGTTGTTGTTGTTGTTGTTGTTTTTGTTGTAACATTTATTTCAATGTTGTCATTCATTACAATATTTACAATCATATATGTACATGTGAATATATACGTTACTGGGACTATACCAAAGATCCGTTCGCGTTACGTTTGGGGATACGGCTATGGATGGAGTGGTAATGTGGCGGACGGCCATCTACAACTAATTGAACGGCCAAAGATTTGTATATAGAGATCAGTGTTGTTGTCAAGACCATCACAAGACCACACGAGACCCTGCAAGACCAGCACAAGACCAGCAGTCTTAATCCAAGTCTTAAGCTATTCAAATGAACTGTAACAAAAGCATTCCCTTGTCATGGTTTATGCCTGTTACTTGTGCCCGTTACAAGCTGGTCTTGTGCATGGTCTTGTGCATGGTCTTGTGCATGGTCTTGTGCATGGTCTTGTGCATTGTGCATTTTCCCTCGGCTTTGCCTCAGGAAAATAGAATGCTCCATGGATCATCTCGGGAGGCTAGTTTTACTACACCACTTGAAGCAGTAAATATTGTATACTGTCTAGTACCGCCAAAGAGCTCAACCAAAAGCTGATTACAACACTATACCGGGCAATGGAACGAAAAATGTTACATTTAACTTTACGGGATAAAGTCAGCCACAAGAAGATAAGACAAAACCAAAGTCAAAGATATGATTGAGAAGGTCAAGGAGATAAAGTGGATGTGGGCAGGACACAATGCACAAATTCAAACTAACGGATGGATAAAGATTTTTTGAAGATTATCAAAGAGTTTAAAAAGAGAAGATGAAGAAAACTGATGAAAGGGGAGTTAGATTAGCACAGTATTCCTTTCCCCAGCTTCGTCACCACACAGGTTTAAATCCCACCAGGGCCGACATGTGAATTGGGTTTTCAGTCCCTGCCCCATTCCGCGTTTTTTCTTTCCCGAATATCATTTCTGGGTTTTCCTCCCATCTCTAAAACTTATAATTAGCATTTCTTTGTGTTCTACCTACTGGTTTCTTCAGGCTTTGGGGCAACAAGGCCACATGCCTTTATACTGCCGTGTTTCCATTGGACTTATTTGTGTCAATCTACCGCGACTTTTCTGTAGAATATCAGACAAAATTAAGTCATGAATGCACTAGTAGTTTGGCTTAGCTCTACACGTGTTGGATTCGCGGACGAAAAAGCTAGTTTGTGAAGTGCCATGTTAGTTCTTTTGGAGAATCTGCAATCCTAACGAAGCTGGCAATATTTAAAATCATTTGGCGGTGCCTGAAATTGTCTGCAAGGAAGCAGGATTGGGCTACTTTTGGGAGTTGACTCATCAAAAATAATGGAATCGTGATTCCGATGATGGAGTTGACAAAATGGAGTCCTCAACCCAGAAATTCCCTGCCACAGAGTAAACTTGGGCCGAGAGGTGAGATTTGAGGGAAACGAAAAATACCCAAAATATTTTTGAGGCATTTAATTTGTATGCCGTTGCTGAAAAATGCACAAGAAAACTGCATTTTCTACCAAAAGATATGGTTCAAAATTGCAAACAAAATTAGAATTAGAATTAAAAGAAGACTGTTTCAGGTTGCAGAGGTCATTTTGGAATGATAAAAATAATTTATGGAACAACAAATCTGAAAGACATCTCACCCCCAAAATCCCGAAATCAGGAAAAATCCCATGAAATCTCACCCGTGCAGGGCTATTGGGAACGGTACTTACGATCTACGGCAATGGCAGATGCCACCATCAACAAACAGATTATTAACAGCATAATGATGAATGCAGCGGATGTCTAGGACTGACAGCTCAAACAATATTGGGCAGTTCTATGCCTGTGACTTATACCCTTCAGTGGAATCCATAAAGCCCCATCATGGGAGCAGGAACAGATGCAACCTTGGAACTAATCGACTGATATATACTCAGAATCGTTCTTATCACAAGTAACCACTAATTATCAGTAACAAAAACACACGGCTTACGTCAACAACAATTCAACAAAGTGAAAGGGCGTGGAGTTGATGAGAGGGGGAGTAAATAATAGCTTCTCTGAGATTGTCTTCCACCCAAAAAACATCGTTCCTACTGACCCTTTTAATCTAAAATACAGGGTGGTTCAAATTTTTTGGCAGATATGTTTACGTACTTCTCTGATGTATTTAAACCATTTCTGAAAATCTTATCTAAGAAAGTATGAGCCTTGAAGCATAAGTTGTGAAAAAAATATGGAAAAACTCCTAGGAATATGGATATTATGCTTACTGTAATAAAAATAATAAAATTCCACTTTGTTTACAGCTTTTATCTTGGCTCAGCGACACACCCAAGAGGGATGGGGTGTTGGCGAACTTGATCCCCCCCCCATGGACTTTAGCCCCCCCCCCCCTCCACACACAAACACACACAATATAAATGTCTTATGCTGGTATCTAAAATGTCTGACCGGTTACGCCATTACTGAGGTAAAGTTCAACTCAGTATCATCATGAGAACCAAGCAGGTGATGAGCCGATGATATGGACTAATCAAACTCGCTTTGGTCTAATCAAGTTTGATTAACAAAAAACAAACAAACTACACTGTGAACAAACAAGCCAGGAGGCAGACAACTCTTGTTTGTGCCTATTTCAAGCTACTGTGCTCCAGTAGTATAGGAACCCCTCTCTCCCCTTCCCCTCCCCCTCTCCTCTCTCTCTCTCCATCCCCCTAATTATCTCAGTCAAATTTATTATTTTATTTTTTTCTAATTATGTCGTTTACCTATCCAGCAAATTTTCAAAAAAATCAGAATTATTTTTCCTAAAATCTAGTTGTATAGTTGTCCAGCAGAATTTCAAAAAATCATTTAAAAAAAAGGGGAATCCTAATTTTTTTTCGGAGATCCAAATAAATCATATAAATATAAATAAATCAAAACAAATTATATATATGCAAACCTAACCTAGGTACACTAAATAAGAGAAGCGAAATCATCTCTAAGTGTAGACACCGGGACAGGTGCGTACTAAGTTCAGTGACATAGCGTGCGCACTAAGTGCAATGACGTACCATTTGACACGCTTCGTTCGTTGTGAAACGCGCAACGCGCAACGCGCGCATAATTTGATACGTACGAAAATGCTACATGATATTCTAAGTCATTCTGCTGATGAGTGCCACACGGCACGAAACAGTCTGTCCAGAAATAAATATGCCAAAGTTGATTTAACTCATATCCTGAATTTATTTCATACATATATATATATATATATATATATATTTTTTTTTTAATATAGGTTTTCCCGGCCAATTTCAACAAAAATTCATTCAAGTTAATACCCGGCTCATTCAATTTCGTTAGAAAATAAATGCTGAGCTACACCAGCATTCAAGAGTTAAAAAGGGTCATTCACTTTCAGCACTTGAGCATTCACTCTACAAATAAGATCATTCAAATTCAACTGGTCATTTAGTTCATTCAATTTCGTCAAAGCCAGTCACCGAGGCTGGTCAACCATTCAATTTCATCAATGAGCAAACATTTTCCAAATGTTTGCATTCAAATTCGTTTGTGATGTATGCGCTTTCTGATTCGTATTTAATGGCAGGATACTCTAAGGAGAACTTCATTTCTACACTAGTTCCGAGCTAAACACACCTAGTAGGCCCTAAATAGACGATTTCTGAATCAAATATGGCAGCCCGTGGTCAATACAGAAGAGTTAATAATGTAGATAGGGCGAGGCTTGTTGAGGCATTCGAGAACAACCAGGCTGACTACCTGGTCTTGGCAGACACTCTCGGCATCAAGAGGTCTACCGCAAGGTCCATCGTGGCTACCTACTGTGCGTACTGGTCGCCACGAGAAGCTTCCTACTGGAGGAGCGCACAACAACAAGGTTGATCAGGAGATGAGAGATGAGCTGGAGCGATTGCTTGACAACAACCCTTTACTAACACTAAATCAGATGAAAGGAGAGCTGGAACACTCTCTACCCGATAAACCGACCGTGTCTACCAGCACCATCGCAAGAACCCTGGACGGCATGCTCATGACCCTCAAATTAGCAGAGGACGTGCCCGATGCCCGAAACTCACCCAGAGTTCTCGATATGCGTGCAGAGTACGCGCAGTGGTTCTTGCAGTACGGAGTTGTTGGCCACTGCGTGTTCATCGACAAAACGGACTACAACATTTGGACGAGACGCTCCTTTGGAAGAGCCCCCCGCGGTATCCCAGCAAGACGCGTGGTTCATGCGCAACGCGGACGCAACTGCAACGTTACGTTTGCTGTTTCTTGGGAGATTGGTCTTGTTCACCACCGAATAGCCTTTGAGACTGTTACGAGAGAAAGATTCGAAGCCTTTCTAGCCGACACAGCTCGTGAGTGCGAAAACCTGTTCCCTGCAGATGAGCCAGTTTTTCTCGTTTACGACAACGCGAGGCCCCATGTACGCGCCCAGCTCCCAGCAGGAATCAACCAGCAGTTCCAGTTGAAGCGTCTACCACCCTACTCACCATTCCTGAACATGACTGAAATGGCACATTCATCATTCAAAGCTGGTGTCAAACGAGATTTGGCCCTCCCAGAATGGCAGGTACGAGTAGGAGACCGCGAGGCAGCACAAGAAGCAGGAGTCAATCTTCAACAGTGGAGAGGTGACCTCCTACAAGAAGTGGCCCAACAGAATGTGGGAGAAATCACCCATCATGACAAATGCGTGAGATGGTACAACAACAGCCAAACGTACATGCCGAGATGCCTAGCACGTCAGAACATTGATGGTTAAAGAAACAAGTTTGAGACAGAAACGAGTTTAAGATAAACGTACAAAGGGTAAAAAAAAGGACCTGTGAAAAAAATTTCCACAGGGAAACGACATCATTATTCTAACGTACCAATGACCCCCTTGTGAATATAAGCTTATGTTTATATAACAAATCCTTTGTAGATTTTCATTTTGACATGGTTGAAGGAGACGTCAAAAACATAATAAGTGGTCAAGGGGTAACAAAGGCACCAGTAACAATTATTGCAATTAAGACAACAATAATTGAATGAAACGCATAACATGGAAATGCCTAACAGGGAACAAAAAATACCAGTAAAAGAAACATGTTTCACTTTAAGCTCAAATAAGTCGTATCATAGGCCCTACTCGTGTTGAAGTTGAATGTTCGAATGTTGAAATCCATTGCCCATAAATGAAAAAGAAAAAAACAACAGCTACAAAATCCTGAACGCTTCGATGACTCTGAATTTGATTGCACCTATTGCGAAAAGGTGGTATATATTCAACATAAGAATGGCGATCTTGTAGTCTTGAATGCCTATTAACGAAATGGAATGAAAGTAATGGAATCATGGGTGCACGAAAACGAAATTGAATGCAATAATATCGAAAGAGAAACTCTAGTTTGATTGAACTAGAAAAATCGCGTGAATTTGAAAGCGTGTTAATGAAATTGAATGAATTTTTGTTGAAATTGGCCGGGAAAACCTATATTATATTGCCATAATAAAAATGGAAACACAACCTTCAATCTATGGATACACTAGATGGTCTTTATACTAAACGAGACTACATTCACGAACACAAGACGCGTTCCGGGGAGAAGAATTAACGAGTTACATACAAGAAAACAACATCGAAATCCCACAACAACTCAACTATAATCGACAAGACTACATTCGAGCTATAAAAAAAAGAAGAAAATAAATTTAAAAATTTGAGAATAAAATCAAAAGAAAGTCTCGAGCAAATCGTGCACGATAAAAATATCCGAGTCATTTCTACGGGTAGAAATGGTAAAGCGCTGAAAAAAGATTACATCGAAGCTATACAAAAATTTAAATCTCAATTGTTTTTTCGAGAATCAGACTTTTAAGAGACGAGAAGATTTGCAAACAGTTATAGAAATTGGGAACTTGTTCCAAATCTGTTTACCGATGATCCGGAACAATTTTACAATACCCACTTGTCAATGATCAAAAGAAAAATTATTGCTGAATTAAGAGAAATAAAAACGATGAAACTTCAGATTGCTATGAAAGTTAATTCTACAAAAATAACGTCGGATGGTAAGACTAACATCGACGGCAACTCATTTTAGTCATCAAAAGCCTGTCTTAAACGAGAGCGATATACAAACAACTCTCAGACGACAATTTGAAACGATACTATCTACGATAGAAAAATACACGAATGAAGGAAGTGGTTGGATCATAGATAAAATACTAGCGTTTTACATCAACATAAACAGAGTTAACCCTATGATAGGTGCTTCTTACGTAGAACTACCCGAATTTATCGATAAAAAAACACGCAACCGTCAACATCAAAAACGAAGATCAAGAGTGTATAAGATGGTGTATGAGACCGCTTTGGGTATATATACCGATAAAGTTAAAAACCAAATTGAAACAAACCCAAATTACAAATTTAACGGAAATAGAACTGCTATCTATGAAACTGATGACGGATTAAATTTTAAAGATGTAGACTTTCCCACACCCATACATCAGATACCGAGAATAGAAAGACAAAATAATATAAGTATAAACGTGTTTGGATATGAAGAATTGATATATCCATTATACCTGTCTAAAAACCCAGATGCTCCAACTTGCGTTAATTTGCTGTTATTTAACGGTCATTATTGCTGGATAAATAACTTGTCTAGATTATTGTCTAGCGTTACAAAGAGTCAACATTGCAAACATTTTTGCTTGAGATGTTTATTGCATTTTAATTCGTTAGAAAAGTTGGAATTACACGAGCTAGATTGCAAAGGAATAGACTCACCTCCATCCAGAGTCGTAATGCCAAATCCGGACAATAATATATTAAAGTTCAAAAACTTTAAACATTTACAAGACGCACCTTTAGTCATATACGCGGATTTTGAATCTATATTAGAAAAAACAACAGGCCAGTCTAAAAATCACATTCACAGAGCCTGCGGTTATTCATACGTTGTCGTTAGATGCGATGGTCGTAAAATGAAGCAAAAGACATAGAGAAGTAGAGACGCTGTAGATCATATTATAACCTCGTTGAAAAGAATGGAATCTAAAGTTAGCACCTTACTCGCTAACGCTAAAACCGATGGGATATACGTTAAAAGACGAAATAATTCACCTAAACTCCAATGAGTGCTGGATTTGCGAAAAACCAATTTACCCAAATTACTCGTGTAATTGTCTTTGCGACAAGTCTAAAGAACCCAATTTGAAAATAGAAGAAAGAGGATACTCGTTCAAAAACGACAAGGGATACGTCGAGAAAATATGTATATGCGTTGCGAAAAGAGGATTAACAAATTTCGAAAAGTCAGAGATCACTGTCACATCACCGGTAAATATCGCGGTGCTGCACACGCTTACTGTAATCTTAAATTACAAATACGACCTTATAGTATGCCAATACCAGTCATCTTTCACAATTTAGAGAATTACGACGCACACTTGATCATGCAGGGTATTCGGATGTACCAAAAAATGCAGAAAAATACATTTCATTCTCGGTCGGCCAATATAGATTTATCGACTCGTTTCATTTTATGTCCAGCGCTCTTGACAATTTGGTAAAATCTTGTCCGAGAGAATCTTTTAGTTTACTCTTAAAACATTTTGGCGAAGAGAACGTAGACATCTTATTACAAAAGGGTGTTTATCCGTACGAGTATATGGACACTCATGAAAAATTTAACGAGACTCGTTTACCACCCAAGGAGTGTTTTTATAGCGGTCTAAAGAACAAACACATATCCAACGAAGACTATGAAAGAGCGCAACGAGTATGGGAAAAATTTAACATTAAAAACTTGGGCGAATATCACGACTTGTACGTGACTACAGACACTTTAATTGTTACTCGCTGGGGTATTTGAGAATTTTAGGCAAATGTGTAGAACAACCTACAAATTAGATCCCGCCAATTACTACACAGCACCGGGTTTATCGTGGGACGCGCTGTTGAGACACTCGAAAATTGAATTGGAACTTTTGACCGATATAGACAAACACTTATTTTTTGAAAAGGCGAAAAGAGGAGGAATATCGAGTGTTGGAAGCGCTAGATATTTCAAGGCTAATAACGAGTATCTAAAAGATTACGACTCTAATAAACCGGACTCCTATATTCTCTATCTCGATGCCAACAATTTATACGGATGGGCTATGAGTCAATACTTACCATACGGAGGATTTAAATGGGTCAATGCAAATCAATTTACCCACGATCGCATCATGTCGCTAAGTAAAACTTTTAAAACGGGATATATGTTTGAGGTAACCCTTGAATATCCCGCTTGTTTACACGACCTCCATAATGATTATCCGCTAGCGTCGGATAATATAGTCATACCGGAAGAATGGTCATCAGAGTATCAACTAAACTTGACGAATTCGATAGGGTCTATCGCTAATGTGCCGAAATTAACAGGTACGCTATATACTAAAGAAAAATATGTATTACACTATATCAATTTGAAACAATGTCTGAGGCTGGGTTTAAAACTAACGCAAGTACATCGAGCTCTACAATTTAAACAAGCACCTTGGATGAAATCATACATCGACAAAAACACCCAACTAAGAACGAAATCAAAGTCAGATTTCGAAAATAGATGGAATTATACTGCGAGACGATCAAGTCGAAGAATACCAAGAAATAGTGTCTAAACCGAGCTACAAGTCTACTACCGCGTTTAAAGAATGCAGTTTATCATTTGTAGAATCGTACGTATAACTAAAGTTCATTTATACAAACCCATCTATTGCGGCGTTAGTATCTTGGACTTATCAAAAACTCTCATGTACGACTTTTACTACAATACATTAAAAAAGACATATGGAGACAGAGTAAGGTTGATGTATACCGACACAGACAGTCTGTTGTTGATTGTCTATACAAAAGACGTTTATCGAGACATGAACAAACAGTCTGACTTGTACGATTTTAGCAACTATCCACAAGAGCACGAGTTGTTCTCGAATGAAAATAGAAAGGTCATCGGTAAATTTAAAGATGAGTGTGGAGGACGAGTTATTAGCGAAGCAGTTTGTATCAGACCAAAGATGTATTCGATTTTATACGGAGATAATGACGTTATAAAGAAGGCTAAGGGTGTCAACAAAGTTACTATACTGACAACGAGCTATCGTACGAAAATTATAAAAATTGCGTTTTAGAAAACGAATGCTATTCTCACAATATGATGAAAATTGGATCCGAACTACACTTGATTTACACAGAATCGCAGGTTAAACAATCGTTAAATCCGTTAGATACAAAGAGATATATTTTACCAAACGGTATAAACACGATGGCTTTTATAGTCACTATTCTATATAAAAAATTAAGATCTCCCAACAAGATTTTTTTAAATCATCTTTTTAATAATCTCTACGTGAAAGACAATCTTTTTTCCGTGATTATCAATCAACTCACCGCAAGAATCACGAACGCTAAAGTTGAGTTGGTTTATCTTAGAGCTGACGAGTCTGTGAGGGATTAATTATCTTTTCTCGATATAAATAACGTGATTTAATTCAATATCGCTCGCATTCCCGTTCGCGACTAACGGTATAATATCCAACACGTTTGTACGCTGTCCATTGTAGAAATTATCTCGAGTGGATAGCTGATCGCAGTGTAAAAAAATATTGTTGATAAAATTCATATTGTAATTTCCTACGTAATCTACACCGCGGATCAAATTATTAGCCGGTAACTCCAACAAATTGGTAATGTCTGGATCGAAATTTAGATGATAATTTTCCGTTATAACACTAATGAATAATTTTTGCGCAAACCTGTCTACAGAAACTTCCAAAATGTTTAATTTACCTAATTTATATAGAAACCAATTGATATCGTACCTTCCGGTTGGAACCAAAATTCTACCCGATACAATATATTTGTTGGGGTTATCGGGATCGATTTTGTGATATCTTATTTTCGCATCATGTATTGTACAAACTCACAGTAAACGTTGCGTTGTTTAAACCCATACAGTAATCTCCGCTCGTGTTATCTATGGGTTCTGATAAAGTAAACGCTTTTTCACTTTCACTCATTTCAAAAACGTGCGACTCCATTCTATTATTGTTTTAAATTTAATAAATTAATTTATTAAATATGGATTCACCAGTTGCTAAAATTGTATACGCTAATAATGCTTTTCTAAAAGCTGCTAAAGATATCGTAAATCAAGCTAAAGGTCTCGATGATAAACACGTACAAAGCGTGAGCGATAAGATTTCTAGGTTGTCCAACAAGAACGAAGCAGTTAGCTTAAAGATCTCACGGATGAACTTCAGTCAACTTATCATCATCGTAAACGCCAACGACAACAGATCTTTTAACACTAATTTAGTAGACCTATTTAGCGATTATATTATGTCTGACGTAAAACACACGAACAAGTACTACGCTATACATCTGACCCCATGACGTTTTATCAAAATCAACTCAACTTTGCAGTTTGGTGCGCAACTTCAGGTTGTGGCGTAGGACTAGACTTGTTGAATCATAAAAACCCCGTCTTGTCGGCTTTATTCAAATTTCACGCTTATTTCACAATCAGAAAGATACTTTACTATCTCAAATGTCCGGTTCCAGGCGATAATATATTCGACGATCTCAACAACAATATCGATCACAACGCTTATACTAGTACTTGTCGACACTTTCAAGTCGATCCAAACGTGAGTTTTAAACAGACTGTAGACTTAAATTCTAGAGGTTTAGGTACTGCATATTATTACGACAATTTAAATACGCATCAATATTTACCGGTACCTGGTAGAAATTACGACTCGAGTAAGCTCGACAAGAGTAAGTTCAACTATGACTACGCTAAATATCCCGGTGCCACCTATATGGGATTTGGAGAGTCGGGTGACGAGTATATCATTTTAGTAAGTACACAGTTTCGTGGATCAGACAATCCGCGGACGTTGTGCAAGGGTGGCAAAAGTTTATACCTCGAACAAGTTCTTTTACCGACGTGGGTATAGGCAAAATAAACGAAAGCGTGAGAACGTACGTGTACACAATACTGGGTGCGCAAGCTCAAACAAAAACGAGTATACTAACGCCGGGTACTGGGTTGGACGCGCAAAGACAATTTGAAAATATCGTAGAAGACGTCATCGATAGTCCTACAGATCTAGAGGGTTCTATCGCTAGATTTCAAGATTCTTTACAGTACGCTAGAAGTTCGTTAAACTGTGTGATAAGCCCCGGGTTATACTTGATTCCATCGGATATGGAACTAATTGCGGTTGGTATTCATCAGGGTTATAATAATAATATACAGATAGCGACGTCCGATTTATCGATAGGACTAAATGTTAACTTGAATGCCAGCATACCCCCACCACCAACAACCTCAGATACTTTAGACCCTTCCCCACCACCTACAACCCCAGATAATTTAGCCCCTTCCCCACCACCAATAACCTTAGACGATATAGACACTACTCAACCTCCCCCACCAACACCAGAACCACGAACACCACCTCCCCTAAAACCAAGTAGTATACCTACTTTAGACAATTTACAAAATGTTAACACACCGGAGGATAGTCTACAACCAGATACTCACGAACAAGAAAAAACTGCTTTAGTCGTCGGTTTATTGGGTGTTACAGGGGTATCTTATCTACAGGGTGTATCAAAAAAAATGTCCCACTATGAAAAATTGCCTTTAAATTAATATTATATAATTTTTTGAGAAATCTTGTACATAGGTTGATAGACAATGGTTCAGTGTTTTTTGTGTGCAATTGCACATACTCATGTCACGCATGATTGAGCACAGGCTAATTACGTAAATTATGTGTCTGTCGTCACGACGTTGATACTGGAAATCAAGGGGAGCGTGTCCACGAGGGCAGTACTCTCGGATATTGTGAGTGTTAACTGTTGCATTGAGGGGAAAGCCTGATTCATCCCCGATGATAAGATTGTCCAAGAATCGTGGGGGTTGTGCAAGGAGCCATCTGCAGAAGCGCAGTCGTCGCTGTTGATCCCAATGTAGAAGTTCGTGACGCTTAATCATCTGATAGGGATGAAAGTGAAGGTCAAGACGAGTTATCCTGTTGAATATGGCTGATGGCATCCCAAGACCATTGCGTCGGCTGCTGATTGTCTGAGCTCTTCCTTCTCCTGCCTGTTGCTGCTCAACGAGACGATTTCGGACAGCTTCGATATTCGCGACAGATCTGCCAGTTCGTCGACGTCCAGATCTTCCCTTATTCAGATTATGACTTGTTCCCGTCGTTCGGTACTTCTGTGCGTTTCTGGAAACTGTTTTCCTCGATGGGCATCGCACATTTGGGAATTCCTGACGGAAACTCCGGAGGACTGCCCCAACACTGTTGGTTCGATGGTATTCTGTTACCATGAAAGATTGATGTTCAGGGGTGTACTGTGGCCTAACCATCCTTGGGAGTTTGCTTTCAATGCAGAAGTGAGGGAACTGTGCACCCAGGGCCCACAAATTTATCCCATTTGCTTGTAATCCATTATGTAATTATTTATGTAACAACTGATATTTTATTTAGATGAATTGGGTGGTATTAACTCGGTATCTCAGGGAACGACCATTAATTCTTGTCTAACGAATGATCTCTCGGGGCCGTCTTAGATAGTACAACGCTGGTTTTCCGGGGTTGATTGTTCATTTTTCTATAACGTACATTTCTACGCTCCAAATGGGATCGGTAGCTCGTCTTCTAGAGTCTTTTTCGAGTTCTCCAGGAGCGTAAAGGTACCTGACGATCTCGTCGTTTACATCCAAAAGTGTTTTTGGGCTCTTGAGCCCCTCTGAACTTAGTTGTCGTATTTCCAAGTGTGACATGGCCAGTTAAGGAGTTAGAGGTTTACCGCCCACGGTGGATATCAGTCTAGTTTCTTCGTCGTTTAACGTTTCTACGACTTCTGGCAATCGTTTTACCCACAACTTACTACGAGCTGTAGGTTCCAACATTTCTTTAGCGTATTGCTGACCGAATAATCTTTCCGCCAAAGTATACGATTGAATCGTTCTACGATACCTTGAGCTCTGTGATACCTACCTCACCTCTTTGCACGACTACATTTTTAGATCTCATCAAAGTGCTAAATTCAGCCATAAACTCTTTACCGGGATCTACTTTGATAATTTTAGGCCACGACAATGCAGACCTTTTGTAAATCTTTTTTATAGCTTCGACGACTTGACCGCTCGTTTTGTTGGTCAAGGGTTCAGCCTCTTTATACCGAGTAGCCACATCAATTACCGTCAACGCGTATCTATACGTTTTTTTACCAAGTGTATCGTGGGGTAGGTATAGGAGATCAGCTTGATGCATTTCATTGGGTAATCCTACCGATCTATTGAGACTCGTAGGTCTAGGAATACTTGTGGGACCCAGTAAATATATTTGCCACAAGGCTTGTTTTCTTAACCAATTTCTAGCATCCGTTTTAGAAACGTCAGCTTTCAACGATAATTTTGTTACGGCTTCTTCACCTTTCCAGTAGCCTCGAGGACTGTAAAATATATTTCGCATTTTTGTTTCCATTTTATCTTAACGTTTTATAAATTAAAGAACCCAAAACAGCGGAACCTCCTAAGATGAATACAATTTCACCCGTCTTTTGTTGTTCGCTGGGCACGTAAAAATGGGACAATGTGGGTTCGCGAGGTAATTGCATGTCTTCGCCTGTCACTTCGTTATATTCTCGCAAAGCATCGTCGATGTGCGAAATGTTTTTTGAGCCTTTACTTCCTTTTGTAGTCGCTCGTTGAGATAATCTAGATACTTGGTTCTTTGTACCTGCCATTCGTTTCTCGCTTGGGTTAATCTTTCTAAGGCCAAGTCGTGCCGTTTACGCTCTTTGTCGGCATCAGACTTTCCTAAACCCGAAAATAAAACGTTTGACCCCGTAAACGTTAAAGCATTTATTGAAGCTCCACCAACCATCATTAAAACGCTTGCCATGATTTTATTAAACTTTATAAAAAATATAAGTATAAAAAACATTTTATTACAAATAAAAAAAAAATAATCTGTTAGTATAAATAAAATGAACGCGATTTATGGAAGTAAGCTGAATCCTCATAGAAGTTTTAAAAATCTTAGAGCGATTAAAGACCAACTAAAACGCCAATTTTTGTTGGACTTTTTGGACTTATCTGATAGTTTATGCCTCCCCAAAACTAATGTAACAAGTTTCATAAGTCTGAAAAAACAAAAAGAATGTTTTTGAGCCTTTTCCTTCTGAGCCAATTTGACTCGATTCAGAAAAGGCCGAGGTCAACTGCGTGCCGTATCGCGCAAGTGCTGACGTATACGTGTAGAAACATATGACGTCACTGTATTATATGACAATGTTTTACTTAGAGTCTGTACGTATTTTTTTGTCTAAGGCTTGATTCAGGTGTAACACTACGGTAAACATATTTTAAAGTGTTAACATCTTTGTGAGACACATTTAGAATTTGGGTTGTAGGCTTGTTCTTGCTGAAAAGCTAGTTATGAGTCATACTTTCCTTTGTTTGCAGTCGGCTTTTATTGGGACCTGCGCGGTGAGTTGTGTGTGAGCTGATGCTATACTCTAGTCTGGCGACTTTGCTTATGCAGCCCTCATAAGGACCCGCACTTTCTCAGAACTATACACACAATTTATGTTATAAGGTACCAGACTCAATCGCATGCAGCGCATGCGGTACCGTGCGTGTACAGTGCATGTTGAGTTAAGCGAGCGTAGACAGGGAGACGGCCAGGGCTCTGGCTGCTCGAGCCGGCAACCGCAGGGAACGTCGTTGTGGTTGGGGCGCGTGAGTCCGGGACAGGATTGGAATGCTCGGTGCCTTTAGAGTTGGAATGGCTCCAGCCTTCAAACGGAATTGTGCCTTCAAACCCAGCTGAGTTTTCATACTAACACTATCATCAATACAGTCTTTGGCGAAATGTTCTGCACATTCGACCATTTCGACAGCTTAAAATCAGATATTGTATTGTCTACAAAGCGGACCCCACTGTCCCCTTTGAACTCCATTCATCAGCACATGGGAATCGCAGGAAGGTTAGGTCAGGGTTTTTGTCGCTGTTCCTCGTGCAACCCCCAACTACACACGATCGAGGCATAATGATTATCTCAGAACCATGCTCATACTGAAATAATATCAAAATTAGACAAAATAGACGGGAAAACGGAGGAGTTATGTCGACCAAAACTTTTCCAGCAGCATCAACTCCACGTACGTACATGCATAGTGTTTGCCTGTAGCATCAACCGACTCTACACGTGTACGTCACGGGGTGACGTACATACATTTACATACATAATGACTTTCGCGAAACAAGATAAATGGTTCAGAATAACAACCCCTTTTTAAAAATTAATAAATCCCTCTCGTCTGCAAACTAATCTTCATCAGTTAAAAGAGTATTTAAACTGTCGGAAAAGTCAAAAAAGTAAAAAAACAAATTGGCGTTTTAGTTGCTCTTTAAGGGTTTGAGACAATCGGTAGTCATTACTCATAATCCTAGTACTATAGGCGCGAATCAAACATTAACCGTTAAATTTCCAATGTTGAGTCCAGACGATGTGGTTGTACCCGGTACGAGTCGATTGGCTTTCAACATTGACTTAGAGTCTGAAGGCACTGGCGCTGATGACAATAGAACTCTGTACAATAACGTGGGGCGAAATTTGATCAAAAAAGTAAGAATATGTCTCGAAGGTATTCAACGTTTTTAAAGACATGTTGCGACCTAAAAATTCAGAACATTCGTATCGGGCAATCGAATCTCTCAACATTACAAAAATACGAATCGGAGCGGATGATGCGGTAGATGATGCGAATTCTGGAAAAGACAAAGCCATATAAATATAGCCGACGCTTACAAAAATAGATATTGCATTCATCTAGATTTTGAAATGCTTAAGGATCATCAACCGCATCATCCACCGGCGCTCAACGACAGACTATAACGTACGAGTTTACGTTTAACGATCACGAAAGCGTCGTCAAGCCTACAGAAGTACAGATACCGAAGCCAAGTACAATATTTCTGGGTTGTCTCTCGAATTTGACGTGGTGACCAATAAAACGTTAGCTTCTGCCATCAGACAAAAATATCGAGGCAAGACTCATTTTCTATTCGATCAAGTTCAAAGATATCTCGTCAGAGACTTGGACAAATCCGATACGACTTGAAACATTAATCTTAACCAATCGATTAAAAGTCTAAAGGGAGTACTACTTTTATTCAAGGAACCCAGTAACAAAAATCCGGGGCATTTTTATAACCCTAAAACCGAAAAAGTCAACGTCACGTTCGAGGGTAAACCAAATCAATTGTACAGTCAAGGTATGAGGCGTTATCAACACTGGGAAGAAATTTGCAAGTTTTTCGGAGACTCTCACACGGAATTTGGTGCCGGTGGACAAAGACCTTAGCCTGTGGAACCTGACGATGGGTGAGTACGTTTAAAATAATTACGGACTTTGGTTAGACATGAGAGTGACGGATGACAATAAAAGTCACGGTTCGGGCAGGAGAATAGGAGAAGTAGGTGGTGGCATTTCTATTCATTTAGAAAAAGAAGCCGATGCTGCTGGGGCTCTAAAATGTTACGTTTTCTTGGTGATGGACGCGCAAATGATTATCGAAGATGGAAGATTTAGCGGCGTTTACTACTAAAAATCAGGGGTATAGTTAAATAACATGTTTCCAAAGACACCTCACTGCGCCTTGATATGCGGTAGAACCAACTCTGGTAAAACTAAATATGTTTTAGACTTGTTGGAAACAGAGTATAGGAGTCACTTTGAAAAGATTGTCGTCATTTGCCCCATGTTGAGTAACAACAAGTCTTATCACAAGAGAGCTTGGCTTTGGTTAGATCCCGAGATATACCTATATGTGACTTGACCGTAGAAAAAATATCTCTCAACGAAGCTTTGGAATTTTATAGAACCAGACTACGAGGATTACACGTGTTATTTATGATAGACGACTGCAGCGCGGAACAAGAAATAAAATATCGTAAAGCAGCTTTGGATAAAAACACTTGCACATTGACGAAGTTGGCCTTTAGTGGTAGACACGATAATCACTATTGTTGGTTGTTGACTCAAAAGTACAATTGTGTTATGACAGATTATCGCGCTTAAACCGCTTTTGTTGTGTTGTTCTATTGCAAAGATGAAAGTAGTTTCGATCAATGTCTCGATGAAAATGATGCGGTACCCTTGGAAGAAAGATCTAGAATTAAAAGGATTCTAAGAGACGTGCCTTATAGTAAATTGTTGGTAACAACTGATCCTCCGGTTTGCTGGAGTTTGCTGTAGCTAGCTGTAGTTCTGCTATAAATGTGCTGTAATTTGTTATATAGCTAGCTGTAATTTGCTGTATAGCTAGCTGTAATTTGCTGTATAGTTAGCTGCAATTTGCTATGTAGCTAGTTGATAGATAGTTGATAGCTAGCTGTTTTTGCTGTAGCTGTAATTTGCTGTATAGCTAGTTGATACTCGTTATACTCGTAGTACAGCTAACTTTACTTTGTGACACCGTAAAAATTATCTAGGTATTATATAATATGATAGAATATATAGACGTCCTGCTAAAACTCGTAATAGCCGTCAACTTGTGTTTAATTTCTTACGAGTATATGACTTGTAAAACTAAGATACGAAAATATATATATATTATCAATGAAAAACTCGATAGAATCTCTAAGCACATTGTCTCAACAACCGATGCAAGTAGAAACGCCTAGTGGAACTACAGAGCACAAAAATAGACTTTTAGGAGTAGTTGCTTCTGGTGATTCGAAGAAATATCTCGTTAAAGAATACTCCGTGAATGAAGTTGAAAATTTAGACTCTGTAAAACAAGAGAAACTATACAAAAACTACGAAGCTAAACTAGGTAAAGAAATGATTGTAAGTTTGGGTAGTTGCATGCTTAGTCTTTACGCAAAAGCTCTAGAGATGACTTTACTTCTGGCTTCACCGTTTGGTTATAAACTTTGTTTAGACTCGGAAGAATCTCTTACCAACGACTTCGAAAATGATCCAGTTATATCTAGCAGTATGGCTAGTTTACTTTGCGAAGTGTACTACAACTACGGACTTTATTTATCTCCTTTGGTAGCTGTGTTGATTACGACTAAACATTTTAAAAATAGATAATAATAATAATAATAATAGTAGTTCTATTATAAAAGATGGATCTAGAAACAAAAGCGGATCAAGTAGTAGAGTCGACACGGCCGACACAGCCAACGCAGGAGACGAAGGAGACGACAAGCGATAGAGAGGTTAACAAAACCCCTCACTAAAAAAGGAGTAAAAAACCCTAAAAGAGTAGAGCAGGGCAAAAAAACTAGCCGAAAGAAACAAAAAGATGAAGGAACAAATACAAAAGATGCAAAGTCTCGACGTTGAAACACCCAACCAAACACAAACCGTTACGATAGACTGTATTCCTAGCTGGGGGTATGCGGTAGTCGGCTTGGCTGTTTTAGGACTCTCATACTTAGTAGTAGTGCAGGTAAACTCTTGAGCACACTTTGGCCTTTTCTAAAGAAATATGAAAGGTCATATGAATATGGATAAGTGTATAGAAATTAAGATATGAATATGGATAGGTATATAGGATGAGAAATTTCATGCCAGTTTGACCATTTTTGTAAAGGGTATTGAAATGGGAAGAGAGGGTAAGAATTTTCGGCACAGTTTGACCTAAGTAATAAATAATCATGATATGACGTATGAAATGATAACGATAGGGCACGAAGGTTATAAAAAATCATCCCAGTTTGACCTAATGTAAGGAAAAGGATTGAATAATGAACGAGGAAGGTTGAGAATTTGAGCCCAGTTTGACCTAATGTAAAGAAAAGGTTTGAACAATGTATATGAGAAAGATTGGAGAACTTGAGCCCAGTTTGACCTATGGAACGGGATGACTATGTAAAATATGACCCCGGTGATAAATATTAATAAATACAGTCGGAGGGAAACTTGGCCAGCTGTTTTTGGGGGGTGGATAATCCCTGGACAATGGACCGTAATTGGACAATGGACTGTAATTGGCTGAGTGCTGCGGTGCCAATGTGGTCCGGAAACGGTCCTAATGAAGGCGGATAATCCCACGGACAATAGCGGAGAACATCAAACAGAATCATCCAAACAGATATCATGGATATTTGCCCAGAAATATGTGATGACTGTTTTCCACGATTAAAACATTTATCTATGGAAGTAACAGAACTGCAAAGGAATACACGGTGTCTGTACGATATTAACCGTCATGTAAACCTATCCCATTTTTGAAATAAAACTCAAATAAATTCAATATTTGTTCATGTGTATTCACTCATTTATTTATTTATTTTTCTGTACAAACTCTGCCCATTGAGGATTCCCTTAATCGTCATTTTTATGTTTTTCTTCTTTGATATGTACGAACATTATGACTGGTAGTAAATGTACATGACACGTTTGGGAAACATTCACCGGTTCAGGCCCGCTCATTCAAACCTTGGAGGAATCGTAGAGTATCATATCAGTGTCTTTGTTTACTTATAGAAACGTCCAAAGGCAGGGGACAAAGTGTAAATTTTTCAGTCGACTTTCAGCTAATTGATTCTTCTATACAAGCGGTGACTTATCGGTAACATCGTTTCAGTAGCAAGTTCTCCCCCTAGGTAGGCCAATACTATTTTGTTTAACAGGTTTGATGGTCGACCGCTATATGTACACACTTTCGTGTGTGTAAACAACATTGCATAAGATGCAACAGCAAAGTAATCCGTTTATTTGTTATTGTGACGTGACACGACCATACAAGGCCAATGAAAGGAATGGATAAACTCGTAGAAACACAATGTTTTCGGACTATACGTTATGACTGAGGCAAAGACTGTTTCTCCTAAATTTACTTCTTTTATTGGACTGGGAAGTTCGAAGTGAGCCATGTAAAGTAGAAAGTGTGCGAAAAGTGCACGTACAAATAAAACAAAACGTAAAATTCGAAATAATCAAAGCAGATTACCAAAAAGCGAAAACTAAAAGTAAAATAGAACAATGTACAAATGAAGAGTAAGTTTGTAAAATACAAATGTATACGCTAATGTGATTAGCGTTCGGCTTAAAGAAGTAAAACTATAAAATTACAATAGTCTTTCTGAAACTATTAGTCTTTAATTATCACTGTCTTCCTCGCTATTCAAGTTCCTCTTCATCTTGTTGGAAAAGTTCATCAAATTTGGCCTGGTGTTTAGGCATTACTCTGTTCAGGGCTTTGTTTACTTCCAGACCCTTATTTACTTTTTCTTCGAGATCTTCCACAATATCTTGGTGCGTATCACTATCTTTCAGATGTAGGTAACTTTGACAAAAAATCCTTATAGGTGTTGAAAAAGATTCGCTTAACTGCCCAATGGGTCTTTCTATTGGCTTTTTCCTTGGCTTGATCTTCACCCATACCACAGTTGACGTACTTTATATATTTTTCACTCCACATCTCTTCAGTGGCTTCTTTGGCCTCTTCCAACCAGTCTAGATAGGTGACATTGTCTTCTAATTCAGAACTAGACCCATCTTCATCCGATAATTCGTCATCTTCTACCTCCGTTTCAGATTCCGAATCATTTTCCTCGAAATCTTCATCTTCATCCTGCGTAGATTCAGTTTCACAGTTTTCTATTTCTGAATCTTCAAATCTACGCTTTTAAAAATCGGGTTCAGAATTATACACGTCACAATTTTCAGATTGAATACCTTCAATTTCAGGATCATCGGCAACTTGATTCATTGTAGATTCCTCTTCAGCATGTACATTTTCTGCATGCCTGCGTAGGTTATATCTCCGTCCAAAGCTTTTGTTACACTGGTGACAAGCATGGGGTTTGACTGCAGAAATAGCATTCATGTTGAATCTCTGAAGGTTAATCTCCGAATGACAAGAAACGGATGAAATCGTCTTTTTGTTGCTCACTGTTCTTCTAATTTCTTGCTCTTTTTATTGCTCATTTGCTCATTACTTGCTCTTTTCGCTGCTCATTCACTAATTTCTTGCTCTTTTCGTTGCTCATGTGCTCATTACTTGCTCTTTTCGCTGCTCATTTGCTCATTACTTGCTCTTGAGCGTTTTGTTTAAGTTAAAAGCGGCAGAGCGATTGGAAAATTTAAATAACTCGACTGAAACACCAACCTAATTACTCTGTCATCGTCTGGGAGACCATCCATTAACCTTAACAAAACGCTCAAGAGCAAGTAATGAGCAAATGAGCAGCGAAAAGAGCAAGTAATGAGCAAATGAGCAACGAAAAGAGTAAGAAATGAGTAAATGAGCAACAAAAAGAGCAAGAAATTAGCAAATTAGCAGCGAAAAGAGCAAGTAATGAGCAAATGAGCAACGGAAAGAGCAAGAAATGAGTAAATGAGCAATAAAAAGAGCAAGAAATTAGCAGAACAGTGAGCAACAAAAAGACGATTTCATCCGTTTCTTGTCATTCGGAGATTAACCTTCAGAGATTCAACATGAATGCTATTTCTGCAGTCAAACCCCATGCTTGTCACCAGTGTAACAAAAGCTTTGGACGGAGATATAACCTACGCAGGCATGCAGAAAATGTACATGCTGAAGAGGAATCCACAATGAATCAAGTTGCCGATGATCCTGAAATTGAAGCTATTCAATCTGAAAATTGTGACGTGTATAATTCTGAACCCGATTTTTAAAAGCGTAGATTTGAAGATTCAGAAATAGAAAACTGTGAAACTGAATCTACGCAGGATGAAGATGAAGATTTCGAGGAAAATGATTCGGAATCTGAAACGGAGGTAGAAGATGACGAATTATCGGATGAAGATGGGTCTAGTTCTGAATTAGAAGACAATGTCACCTATCTAGACTGGTTGGAAGAGGCCAAAGAAGCCACTGAAGAGATGTGGAGTGAAAAATATATAAAGTACGTCAACTGTGGTATGGGTGAAGATCAAGCCAAGGAAAAAGCCAATAGAAAAACCCATTGGGCAGTTAAGCGAATCTTTTCAACACCTATAAGGATTTTTTGTTAAGTTACCTACATCTGAAAGATAGTGATACGCACCAAGATATTGTGGAAGATCTCGAAGAAAAAGTAAATAAGGGTCTGGAAGTAAACAAAGCCCTGAACAGAGTAATGCCTAAACACCAGGCCAAATTTGATGAACTTTTCCAACAAGATGAAGAGGAACTTGAATAGCGAGGAAGACAGTGATAATTAAAGACTAATAGTTTCAGAAAGACTATTGTAATTTTATAGTTTTACTTCTTTAAGCCGAACGCTAATCACATTAGCGTATACATTTGTATTTTACAAACTTACTCTTCATTTGTACATTGTTCTATTTTACTTTTAGTTTTCGCTTTTTGGTAATCTGCTTTGATTATTTCGAATTTTACGTTTTGTTTTATTTGTACGTGCACTTTTCGCACACTTTCTACTTTACATGGCTCACTTCGAACTTCCCAGTCCAATAAAAGAAGTAAATTTAGGAGAAACAGTCTTTGCCTCAGTCATAACGTATAGTCCGAAAACATTGTGTTTCTACGAGTTTATCCATTCCTTTCATTGGCCTTGTATGGTCGTGTCACGTCACAATAACAAATAAACGGATTACTTTGCTGTTGCATCTTATGCAATGTTGTTTACACACACGAAAGTGTGTACATATAGCGGTCGACCATCAAACCTGTTAAACAAAATAGTATTGGCCTACCTAGGGGGAGAACTTGCTACTGAAACGATGTAACCGATAAGTCAATTAGCTGAAAGTCGACTGAAAAATGTACACTTTGTCAGGGGCCTTTGGACGTTTCTATAAGTAAACAAAGAAACTGATATGATACTCTACGATTCCTCCAAGGTTTGAATGAGCGGGCCTGAACCGGTGAATGTTTCCCAAACGTGTCATGTACATTTACTACCTGTCATAATGTTCGTACATATCAAAGAAGAAAAACATAAAAATGACGATTAAGGGAATCCTCAATGGGCAGAGTTTGTACAGAAAAATAAATAAATAAATGAGTGAATACACATGAACAAATATTGAATTTATTGAGTTTTATTTCAAAAATGGGATAGGTTTACATGACGGTTAATATCGTACAGACACCGTGTATTCCTTTGCAGTTCTGTTACTTCCATAGATAAATGTTTTAATCGTGGAAAACAGTCATCACATATTTCTGGGCAAATATCCATGATATCTGTTTGGATGATTCTGTTTCATGTTCTTGACTCGAGTCCAAATCAAGTATCGATCGGTTCGGGAATTAATCTAACGCGAGACCGCCCCAATCATCACAAACCCATTACCTTTCGGGTTTTCCATAATCTACTATCCGAACCCCCCCAAACACGCACATTGTTCCCCTAAATCACTGTCGCCTCTCTCCGCTATTGTCCGTGGGATTATCCGCCTTCAAAAGGACCGCTTCCGGACCACGTTGGCACCGCAGCACTCAGCCATTTACAGTCCATTGTCCAATTACAGTCCATTGTCCAGGGATTATCCACCCCCAAAAACAGCTGGCCAAGTTTCCATCCAGCTGTATATGTATTAATATTTATCACCGGGGTCATATTTTACATAGTCAACCCGTTCCATAGGTCAAACTGGGCTCAAATTCTCCAATCTTTCTCATACATTATTCAACCCTTTTCCTTACATTAGGTCAAACTGGGCTCAAATTCTCAAGCTTCCTCGTTCATTATTCAAACCTTTTCCTTACATTAGGTCAAACTGGGATGATTTTTTTTAAACCTTCGTGCCCTATCGATATCATTTCATACGTCATATCATGATTATTTATTACTTAGGTCAAACTGTGCCGAAAATTCCTACCCTCTCTTTCCATTTCAATACACACCCTTTACAAAAAAAGGTCAAACTGGGATGAAATTTCTCATCCTACACCTATCCATATTCATATCTTAATTTCTATACACTTATCCATAAATTATTCATATGACCTTTTCATATTTCTTTAGAAAAGGTCAAAGTGGGCTCAAGAGTCTACCTACACTACTCTTAGTACAGCCACCAATAATTAAAATAGATACTAAGAACGTTGCAAATACTCTTTATCACGGTGCTGTGTTGAGTTTGTTGACTGTAGGTTATACCATGTTGGGTAAACAACTTTTGAAAATGAAACCTGCCGATCTAGGAAAATTAGATGTAGAAGATACCGTCCAAATTACCGCTACGGTAGGTGGTGCCCTAGCTACGCAGTCTTGGTTAGTGAGTCAAGGTTTACTTCCTCAAAATGTAGTAAATACAGCGTAAAATAAAAAATAAACGATTATTTAAAAATGGCTGAAGGCGGAGAAGATTTCAAAATGGCTGACTTTGATACGACGAATGAAGTCGATGTAGATGCCGACGCTGATTATGATTGGGACGAAACTTATGACGAGACTAGTTTTTCACCTCCACGTCAACTACTTCTAACCCAACCACAGTCTGCTACTGAAGCGGGTAATAGGTTGGATAGATATTCTAATTACAAAAATGCCGCTTACGCAGAATCTTTTAATGATTTTATGGAAAGCAAAGGTTATAGAAAACCAACGAATATAAGATATGAAAAAGAATGAAACTGCTGCAAACTGCTGACTGACTGAATGGACCTGAAATATACAAATCAAAAAATTAGCTGGCCCGACGTTTCGAACTTAAGCAAGTTCTTTCTCAAAGGTGAATGACAGAGTACAAGAAACAGACATGTAGGGAACACACATGCATGAGGGGGTGGGTGGAGAAACACAAAAGAGGGATGCAAAAGAGCATGGCAGATAGGCAGTGGGTAAACATCAAAGGGAGAGGAAAGGACAGCCAGGAAGACAGGAACAAAGAGGTGTGATTAGGGTAAGGATGAAGGAGGGGGAGGGATTAAGATGAAGGTTGAAGCTGGGGAAATGGACAAAGGAGTGTGGTTAGGGGGGGGGGGGGTTGAATTGAAGGTGGTAATAGGGCAAGAAAAGGAACAAAGAGAAGTGGCAAGGATAAACAGGAAATGGAAAGACAACACCATTTGGCCAAGAGACCCCAAGAGGGTTTTGCCAGGAGGATAATCTGTAAACAAATGACAATGGGGGACAAATTTTAAGTTAATCATTCCCTTCCTGGATGTTGAGACCATGTGGTTGAATAGTCCGAAGACGTTTCATCCAAACTTTCTCTCGGCTGAGGCGAACTGAGTCCTTGCGGTGGTAAAGTGATTCTATGCCCTGTAGAATCATATCAGAAATGGAATGGTTAGGCAAGTTGAAGTGATGACCAACAGGGGTGTCCATTTTCTTGGTGTTCACAGTCGACCGATGGCCATAGAAACGCTTTTTGAGCGTGTTCTTGGTCTCCCCGACATACTGGATACCACAAACCCTGCAAGAAATGAGATATATGACATTAGAGGTGTTGCAAGTGATGTTGCCATTGGTTCTGTGAGTAGTTCCAGATGAATGGCCAGAAAAGGAGTCAGGCTCCTGCATGTGAGTCTGGCAAACAACACACCTGGAATCGCACTTAAAAGTACCATGCTGTATGGGAGGGGATGCAGCTAAGGTGGGGACCTCGGCTCGAACAATCAGGTCTCGTAGATTGCGGGGGCGCCTATAAGCCAATACTGGGTTGTCAGGGGCGGCACGGGCAAGGCGATCTGAAGTATGAAGGATATGATGGTTGTCGTTAGTTATTTTACGAAGGGGAGGGAGACTGGGATGAAAGGTGGTGACCAAGGGAATCTTGGGGTCGGCATTAGTGCTAGGCGTCTTTTCCTCGAGAGCCAAATCTCTGGTGATAGATTTGGCTCTGGCGATAGCACGTTGAACTTGGCGGGACCTGTGGCCCCTGGCAACCAAGTTATTCTTCAGTACCTGTACATGATGGGAAAAGTCAGAATTATTAGAACAAATCCTTCTGAGTCTGAGTGCCTGGCTGAATGCTATGCCTGTCTTGCAATGCCTGGGGTGACAAGATATGAACATAAGATATGAACATTTTCATAAAGAAGAAGATGGTATTTACTACGACAATGTCTTGCTGACGGATAAACGCAACCCCAAAAAATGTGTAGGTATTGAAACGTTAATAAAAATAATTGCCATTGTTTCTGGAGTAAAACCACCTTTATTTATACGTGAAGAGTTGGGTTTGTTTAAAACTAGTACGACGCAATTACAACGAGAAATAAGCCAGATACCGTCCAACCCGAAAATATCGAGTTGAGTGAACTTCCAAAAGCAGCCGATGATGTTACCGATATCTTGGAAGAAGTAGTCGATACGCAAGTTCAAACTGAAGGGTTAAACTACAGAGAGCTTGCGGCTTTAGACCAAAAGCTACAAACGATAAAAGGTAAATTGGAATTGAATTTAACCGAACTTAGTAAGCTAGACGACGAAATTAATGTAACAAAAACAGAACTCGATGAATTAGGGAGCGGCGACGGCAACGAGTTTGAGATACAAGAATTAATAGATAAATTAAAAGATCTCGAAGATGAAAGATCCGCTAGAAGAACGGTCGTGCTTGAAAATTCGCACGGACTCAAAAGTCAAATCGTTAGAATCAAAGAAACGATAACTAAAATACTTCAAGACGATACCTCGTTAGCGGAAAAGATTAAAACTCTGTTTCGAGAACAGGGTGTAACTATCGTTAGTATACTAGGCGCGTGTAGTTTAGCCATAAGTACGATCGTGAGTTCGATAGTAGCTGGTGTGAGAGGTGTAGCGACTCCAACGTCAACTCCGGTTCCTCCAGCGCCTAAACCCGGTGGAGACTTGGATTAAGAATCATTTAAAAATTGTAGCCAATTTACTCAAAAAGCTCGGGGTTAAACTGTTGGTCGCCTTGCCGGGTATTTTGGGGAGTATCGCTAGTTGGCCGTTTAATTTATGAAGTATTGAGTGTCGGTTGGTTGGCCGAACATGTGTGGGCTCTATTGGTGGGTGCCGCGACTTTGATTTTTGTATACTTGCAAAAACATTAAAAATAATCGTTTGTTTAAATAACATGACTAATATATATCCTAAATTACCAAATGTACCAGATGGAACGGACAATACTAGAGTCTATAGATTAAACAAAATCGAGCAAGTACAAACAGAGATAACGACTGAGAGAGACAAGCGAGAGAAGTTCTATAAAAAATATAATACAATTATTACTTGTTTATCGAATGCGGAGACTGCAACGGAATGCTTTGGAGCCGCATCAGGCGCTATTGGTATCGCTGGAATTGTCGGTGTCATTACTTTACCCGTTGGCGTGGTGTTAGAAGGAATAGCTATAGGATGTGTAGGTGTGAGTTTAGTTACCTATAATTACGATAGTTGCAGCCTAGGCCTAGTGCTCCATACGAGTAGTTAGTAGATCTACGTAAAAACAAAAATGAACCCCCAACTCTACTAGAGAGTTGAGGGCTTATTTTTCTATTTTATTTTCTTGTTTTATTTTTTGTTATGAATCATTCAGTATACACATCTATTTCAACCTCGCAAACAATCATGGATTCGCCCAAAAAATTTCCAGAGGCAAACGGTATGTTTGAGACGACACCCCAATTCTATACAACTCTTAGAAATTTTGGCTGACTCATAACCACCGGTATTTAGAAACGTCCCAATTCTATACAGCGACTCTTAGAAATGTAGCTGGGTCAGCCGTCAGTCTAAAGTCACCCAAATTCCGAAACGCCTAATGACTAATCAGTCTATGACAAGTCACCCAAAATCTATATTTGGCTCAAAATTTATCCTATAAAACCCCCTCGATACTTTGATGTATCTGCAACCGAAGCCAGTATTATACTTCCAAAGATTATATTGATCCAGATGCCCAGCTTGTTGGACTGCAATTCGTCGTGTAGAATTGGACGATATGGAATTCCTTTTACAATCGCCATAGTAAATACCATAACTTGTACGTATTGTATATGTTGTTACATGTAAACTCACAAGCATGTATTTTTCCCATTGGGACGTGGTTCAGTGATTTTTACGTACAGTGGCATCGTATTATGCCAACGCCTTTACAAAACTGTGAGTTAATATTGTGTCAGCCAACTAGACAAAGGATAGAAAGATGGGTGATTTCTCGCTTGGCTAAAACAAATTTGACCCGAAAATCACATTTGTGCCATAGGGTGAGAATAGTCCGAAATGTTGCTATTTTTTCAATAATCATATCTATTGTTGTACTTTCTATTTCTCCTTCAGGTGATACATTAGATTTAAAGCTATTAAACACTCTCGTGTCTTCGACAAAAGTATCGTTCGTTGAATCATATTTTCTCAACGTAACTTTTAACTTGAGCTGAAATTTAATTCCTCTTTCGTTTAGTACGTCTTTCAATTTGTCTATGATTTTGATCTTGTCTTCGTTAAAAAATGTTTTAGGAGGCTACGTCATCTTTTATTATGGCAATAAAATATTTAAAATATATATATATATATATATAATTTGTTTTGGCTTATAAAAAATTATTTTTTTGGATCTCCGAAATTTTGGGGGGATTCCCCCTTTTAAAAAATGATTTTTTGAAATTCTGCTAGACAACTATACGACTAGATTTTAAGAAAAATAATTCTGATCTTTTTGAAATTTAGCTGGATAGGTATACGACATAATTAGAAAAAATAAAACAATAAATTTTACTGAGATAAGGGGGATGGAGAGAGAGAGGAGAGGGGGAGGGGAAGGGGAGAGAGGGGGAGCAGGGGAGAGGGGGAGGAGGGGAGAGAGAAAAGGAGTTGTTGCTGAATCGGAGTTTCCTATACTACTGCTCCAATTAAAAAAATAAAATAAAAAACCTTGCCCAACTATAAAGACCTATTTCAGATAGAGGTAAGTTCTTTCTGTCACGGAAACAAAACCATGTGAAATGAGCTTCTGGCGCTTGCTCCTATATGATTGGGTGAGGTTTGCTGAATTTGATTTTAAAAATGATAGCATTATAGTGAATGAAATGTACAATTTAGTTATTGTCACTTGAATGATTCCTGTTGAACCATGCTATTCTAGTTGATACCATCACAGATGTAAAGGGTGTTTTTTGACAAAATTGTGTATTTTCAATTTAATTTCAAAACTAAGGTCCAATTGGCGTAATCAATTAATTCTTATCTGAATAAAACTTGGTGAGAAGGCACACAAAGGATAACAATAATGATTAACATTTCATGAGTCATTTCGTGGCTCGAACAGACACGAACAAACATGTTTGGACACGTACATGTAATGTTTGTCTACGACTGAATGACTTGGCTACGGCTTGAAATTACACACGAGTCTACGGAAAGTGGCTGCGGCCGCTACAATAGACATGTGTGTAACATCCAGCCATAGCCAAGTCATTCGGACAGGGCCCGATGAGCTATATTCTCAGTTCCTTGGGCAATAGGTGGTTTTGGAAGGATTTTGCAGCATTGCGGACAGTACAGACAAGCCGCTATTACTTTACACTGGGTTTAATGTCCTTTGAAATTTAACCCTTTGAAAGCCGGATGACGTCTATACGATTTGCTTTTGCTGTAATTTTCAGAGATAAATGGATTTGGGGGTCAGTATTTTACTTCCACGCTGACCCGTTTAAAGTTTTGTGTGCATAGATTCTGGGAAAACAGAGAGAACAACAATTATGTTCTAGTAGTCTGGTTCCCCGACAATACCTTTGACAAAACGGGGAGCAATTTATAGACGTTGGGGAATTATCAGGTCAGGGAACTTAACTATTTCCAACGATTGTCGGCCGACAGTCATTGGAAAACAATATAAGTTTCCACTTTTCTTGAAAACGGCAGCACACCAGGTGCCATGATTTCACAGGATGCTTGAGACTGCTATTTACTCACAGTCTAGTTATGGTATCTTGTAATAATTCAGAAGTTTTGTTTTTTGATGTTTGCAAATGTTGTATATATATATACTATCTATAACGGCGATAGGTCAAATAGAAAAATAGGTGTTTTTTTTGTGTTTTTTTTATTTTTGGGGGGGTTTATTTTGTTTTTAAATAAAGTTTGTGAGGTTGATGAGGACCAGTGTGAAGTAAACAAAGTGCTGTTTTCTTCCCAAGCTGAATTCAGTTCGTCGCAGCAGAAATTTGGGGGGATGGCAGGCACAGGCCATAGTTAATCCACTGGTCGAGAACTGTGATGTAATCAGTGTACATGTATATTGTTCACGCACTTCTGTCTGTTGTAGATCATTTAGTTTTGACTTTCAAATTCCTCCGTACCGTATCAGACATGGACAAGATTCAGAGTATCATTCTAGTTGTACATCACTTGACAATGTAAATAAAGCCAAAACTGAAGAAAGAAAAGTGACTTGCCATGTTATTAGTAGTCATTGTGTGTATGCAAAACTGGGTAAACTGTACATTCTTCTCGTATTTTGCCTGTAAGTCGCAGTGCAAGTGGCTTTTCTCCTTCCCATTGAGATGAGGGCGGGGCTTGTCATGTTGTGTAGAATTTTAGAGAGAAAGAGGAGGGGCTTAAAGGAACACATTGCCTTGGTGGCGGAAAAAGCATTCGTCCTAAAACTGACATGGTTGGAAAGTTCATTCTATAAGTTGAGTATAATCATGGAGGAAGGACTAATTCATTACTTTTTGGTGGAAAATCGTTGAGTTCACAGTCCGAAAAGTCACTGAAATCGCTTAAATCTGAGCCGTAAAAGAAGTCTTCCTTTCCGCATCCGTACGACGCCATTTTGAGTAACAATATGCGCGCGCGCGTGCGTGCCCGGCCGGCCCGGCGCGATACTCCCACAATGCAACGCGGCACACGACCTTGCGGTCAGCTCCCCTGCGGTCGGAGCGCTAATTGAGATTAGTGTTTCTTGCTATTTTACGACCGCGGCAAGAAACCCAATTCGTTTGATGTCCGCGGCTCGTTCGAACTCCTGTTAGTCCTTCCTCCATGGTATAATGTACGCCACCGTCCGATGAAATTTTGCCCTTTTCTGAAAATCACTGACAACTACAATGTACAGGTATTATACAATGGTCTGATGGTGCAGATCCAGGAATTTTGTAGACGGGGGAACACACCCAAAACGAAGCCCTTTGGGCGTGGGGTCCGGGGCCCGCTTAAAGGGACACATTGCTTTGGATGTTGCGATTTGGGCTATAAAACTGAAATGGATATGGTTGGGAAGCTTTTTAAAAAGTAGAATATAAAGATTCACATAACTATCCCTTCAAATTGCGTGGTTTTTGTTAAATTTCGTGACAAATAACGGTCCGCCATTTTGTAGAACCAAATTTTTGACTCCACAAAATGGCGGACCATGTTCACCAGTCGTATTTCCAGTCGCATCTGGTTGAAGTACGTTCTGTTGATCCATTTTGATGTACTGTGGCACGGCGCGCAGCACTGGCGATATGTGTCGCGAGGTAGAGAATTGTACCTGGCGATCATCTGATAGGTTCACAAGGCCACTGGCTGCGGTGCCAGCCTAAAGATCTTACAGAGTATTTTGCGCATTATTTAGACGGTGGTATTTAGTACTGGAAATAAGTCTATGTTTCGCGGGTCAGATGTCAGGGGTAAGCGGCCAATTTTTTGTTTTGTAATCACTACTCACTAATTACAACACATTATACGTGTTTGTTTGCATGAACAACTCTTATCAAAGATAAGGAACATTTCTAAACAGCAAAATTTCATGACATTTGAAGGCAATGTGTCCCTTTAAGGGCCCCGAATTATTTTGGATTCTGGCCACTTTCACTTACTTTTTTTTTTTTTACAAAAGTTTTTTAAGATTATGTAGAATATATATATAATTATTTTAGCCATTATTTTAGCCATGTCATGACTATACAAAAGTCTAGACGGGGGGCACACCCAAAACGGACAAATGCGAGCGCGAAGCCCTTACGGCGTGGGGTCCCGGACAATTTTGGATTCTGGATGCTCCGTGGTGCAATCTGAGGCGATTCCTGGCCACTTTCGCCCGACTTTTTTTAACAAAAGTTGTTAAGATTATATGTAGAATATATATATAATCAATATCATTATTTTAGCCATTATTTTGTTGCCATTTTTTAGCCATGTCATGACTACACAAATCTAAGTTTCTCCCTTCCCCATTTTTAGGGGTTAATTTGCAGTTTTTGCCCTTCATTTTTAATTTATCCGGAATTTTTCTTGGTTTTAATTAAGTCCAGTTGAAATTTTCAAGAAAAGGGCTTGATTTCAGACCGTTCCTTGCCCCGTGTTAAAACCATCGGCAGATCGGCTGCAAGACATAATAGAGGATTTTGGCACATTTAGTATGTCATTCAGTCAAGTGATCCATTGTTTCCTGCTGGTTGTGGTCATTTAACCTGTAATAAACTCCCCCAAGGGGATTAGAGGTTGAGATGCACTGCGTTTACACTAGATCCGGCAAAGGGATTAAAGGGGGATCAAACCCAGCAAGGAGGATTGAAGGGGGATCGATGGACAGAGTTGAAATCCCAGGGCTCCGGGAAATACTCAGATGTTTAATATCGGCGCCGGTATTTTTTTTAAAGGAGGTTGCCGTCCTCCTAACCCTCCTTTTTTCTCACATCCCTTTTTTTTGACTCAATTTAACAGGGGGTGGGGGGGGGAGGGGAACGTGCCCCCCCCCCCCCCCCCCCCCCCGCGGTCCCCCCCCTGTCACTGATTTTCAGACCAACGGGATGTTCCAAACCAAAATAGAAACAAATGCTATACAGGGTGAACCTTCAAAAAACAAACCAAGAATATTCCAAAAATATACATGTCATGGATATATCAATTATTGCATCATAAAGTATGAGCTAATAATACACATGTCCCAAGGCTACAGTCACGGATGGCTGGGTATCATTGTCCTCAAAACCATGGACAAAATTCGGAAATGGACAAGTCATGTGTTTATGCTTTGAACTTGCATGTAGGCAATGGATGTCTGCTGGAAAACAGGAAATGACCAAACAACCCCACAATTTCTTCATTATGATGTTTGTTCTGTCGATTTTACTGGTGGATCTCGATCTGGGGTTGCCTGCAAACTTCCTGTTTTAACAGTGGAACGTCTTGACGACTAAAACCCTCTGTCCAACTGTTTAATAGCTGAAACATCTCGCCAAGATGAAGTCTTTGCTACGAATGATCATAAATGCCCATACCCACTAAATGGTAACCACAAGAGAGTTATTAGTTACATTATAAGCCAATGTCTTCCATGCACGAATGGCCACGCATTCATTTAGTCAAGACATGGTTAGATAAGGAAGCATGACATGGAGTAGGAGTGGTTCTGTTCATTTTCTATCAAAACGACTGACTTGTCCATTTCTGAATTCTGTCTGTGGATTTAAGGACAATGTTACTCGGCCATCCGTGACTGTAGCCTTGCCATATGTATTAAAAGAAAGGTTGTGCATAGCTCCTACTTTATGATGCAAAAATTAATATACATGTGTCCATGACATGTATGTTTTTGGAATAGTAAGCTTATTTTCTTGGTTTCTATTTTTACATATGATGCATGATATGTCTTGTGTTGGTCATTGTGTTCCCGGAATCTCAGGAATTCTTTTCAGATCTCTAGGGGGGATGTGTTAAGTAACAATAATCTGGAGAGTGTATAGGGTATAGGGACAAAAGGGGGGTACCCCTCTGTCCCATATCGTGCTGGGTATATATTTTTAGGTTCACCCTGTAAATAATTTGGAAATAAGAATGAATCTTGAAGACCAGCTTGTGGAAAAACAAAACTACCACAAGGCACAGAGAAGTGTTACGCTATCTGTAAGTGGCAATTTTTTTTATTCAAGTAATATTGTTGGGTGATATGTGAGCACACCCATTATCGTAAACCTTCCATTTTCTTCCAAACTTAAATTACTATTTGAAAATGCGTTTCGGGAGAGAGGCCAATTTCGCAAAACTATTCAGGAACTTACAAGCTCAATGAAAGTGGGCCGGGTCTAATCTCGCTCACTCGACCTACAATTCATTTGTATGACAATTCTCTAATTTCAAATGAACTGAAACTCATAGTGACATTCTTTTGGAGAGTCTTAATTGGTAAGTGCATTTTTGTCTTCTGAGAATCAATGGTGTCATGCTAAATTGTAAATTAAGTGACTGTGGACACATGTTGGTAGAATTTTAAAATTCTTTTTATGAGTATGGCCCAACACAAGGCAAAGAGGCCACTCAAAGTGTGGGCTACAGATAACAGGAAAAGACAGAAATCACAGTAGAAGGTATTTATTCACACTTCGTTTGAAATTGTGAACGATTCTAGGTGGAAGTGAAGCAGGTTACATTATGGAAATGCAGAGGTTGCAGGTTCTATACTTACTGGAGTCCATTTCGTTATTAACCCTAACAAAAACAAAGAGGGTCCTTCAGTTTGTGAAGATAGAGGTGAGACATTACAATGTTGATGCTCAAATAACTTTTCAAATCACTGGGTTTGAATTTGTTTAAGTTGGGGCACTTTTGTTTTTAATGAAAGGTCCTAATTACTCATGTTACTCTGGATCCAATCCAAGAAGGAATAGGTGTCAGTGTAGACAGATGGGATGCCGGTCTGAGCGCATGGTTTGAGGCCCCAACTGACGATGCCAGCCAGTTCCCAAGCTCCCTTGGCATTTTTGACCACGAATGGACCGCCACTGTCTCCCTGCAAGTCCAAAAAGGCGGAAAGAAAAGGTTCCAAATAAGCAAGACCTTTTCAAATGAATTGTGATGTTTCTTGGAGAGGGGGTGTTGAGGGGAAAAAAAGACTTGTCTATTCACCTGAAGAAGCATTGACTGTCTATAGGTAAAGTATCTTGGACACATTTGATGTTGGTTCTGTTAGGGTGCTAGAATTTGCAAAATTAAGGGCAGGATATATGACTAGAATTATTCATAGCCCATCATAATTAAGGCCCCGTACGTCTCTTGACCTATACACAAAGTCATTTAGAATCATGGACTAATTGAACTAATATAACACCTCATCATGGGCGGCGATCCTGGAGGGATGCGGGGGGGGGGGGGTGTCCCACCCAATACTTTGGGGGAGGGGGAGAGGACAGCTACGTCCCCCCAATAATTTCCCCATGGTCTTATACATTTTATGGGTCATTGGCTTTTACATGCACCAGAATGCACCAGAATGCACCAGAATACACAAAGATCAGATCAGCACACATTTTCAAAAATTTCCCAGTAAACGCTTAACAATTATTGTTGGTTGTGTGCTTTTTCCTCCACCCCCCCCCCCCCCCCCCCCTCCCAACCTTGACGAGAAATCGCCGCGAATGCACCTTATGCTTAGATTCTGCCTCTTGGAAACACCAAAATGATTCTATGGGACTTTCTGTTTGTGTTTACACTGTGGCCACTCGTGAGATTGTGGATGTCACACAAAGACAAAGAATTGTTGGGAAACGACAGGAATCTCAGAGTTAATTCTTCGCATCCCACGCTAACAACCTACTTGTTATTTGCGACCTGTTAACACAAAATGGTCGTAAAGTAGCAAAATTTAAAAATCAAGATGGAATCTCCTGAAAGTACAGGTTAAAAGCTTTAATTTGATACATTGTGTGTTGTGGTATCTTATTCCTAGCCAAGAGTCTTGACCCCTTGTTTTGAGAAAATGAAGCTCAAAGTTTGTGATCTGTGCACATTTTAACCCGAGTTAAGCCATAGTGCGACTTTAAGCTTATTTTATGGTGGCAGGTCACATTTGTGCTAAACTTACACTGCATGCTCCCTTGTTGCCGTCACTGAATCCGGCGCAAAGCATGCTGTTTTCAATAGTTATGCCAGTCGCATTAGACATTTTATCCTGGCAGACATCATGGTCCATGATGGGTGTCATGACTTGTTGTAGATGTTCTGGGTAGGTTCCTGTAAGAGAAAACGACAACTTATTCCAAATTGATCATCTCCAAATATCAGATTTCTGTGCCTGGATCTGAAGCCGAGTGCTCAATTTGGACCTGAGTGGACCTCAAGTCTACTTTTGAGGATATTCTGAAGACAAAATTTAAAAATGTAAAAACATTCAGTGGGTAATGCTTCTGCTAATAGACAAGTTTCTTCATTTAATTCATTTTGGTTAAACTGGTAGTCATCCACAGAGTTGATAAACTTGGTTGCTGAGGAAAACTGGAGCTAGATGGGAATTTCTCCCTTTTCTTCTTGTTCCAAAATGTTAGATTTACCAACAACCCTGAAGTGTTTAGGATTCACTTTCCTGAGTGATGTTGTATAATAGTTCTTGTTCTTATTTTCACATGTGTTCTGTTGTAATTTTTCTTTTGTATGTTTATGTAATAATAATAATGATAGTAATTATAATAATAATGATAATAATAATGATAATAATAATAATAATAATAATGCGTTCAAGCCGCGAGGTGCACGTCCACATCGGCTCTCAAATTTCGGCAGTTTTTCGACGCTAATGACAATTATACCTACCTTTGAGTGAAGGTAACGTTTAGTGATAGTTTCGCCCTTCATCTTGTGCTAATCCTATCGGTTTTATTACCCGCAGAAGTCGTATTTGACGTTTTTTTGCAGTAAATACAGGGCAAGGGCTAGGCGAATTATCGCCGACGCCATCTTGTCCAGTCCCGCAGCACCATGGCATATACATTGTACAGGGAGGAGTTGAAAAGAACGAACACAATACGTTTTAATTCCCGAGGAATGCACGCAACGCCAGAAGAAGTGTATGCAGCCACGAACAAAGAGCTGGGCACCACAGGTGCAGTGAAGTGTATAGCGGAGCTAAACAATGGATGGTTTAATGTGTCATTGGACAATGAAACACAATGCGAAAGAATAGCCCTGCGAGGGATACGCATGAATGGAATCTTGATACCCTGTGAAAGAGCGAGTATACAGAATTCAGTTGTAGTATACGTTACGGCACCTTATGAGATGTCTGACCAGACAGTCACCACAGCCATATCAACCTATGGAACTGTCGCCAATATTCGACGTCAGTACTATGATTTCGACGATAGAGTGGAGACCGGTGTAAGAAGTATGTTAGTTAAAAACGTCAAAAGACCCATCCCTAGTTTCATTAAAATCGGCAGTTTCAACCTTCCAGTGAGACATCGAGGTCAAATCAAAACCTGCAGATTGTGCAACCGACCGGGCCATGTCGCTCGAGATTGCGACATGCACGGAAGATGCTTTGAGTGTGGACAGCCAGGCCACCGTGCAGAATTCCATCGGCGACCAGTTAAGAACTTTTTCGATATCGAGATATCGGATAGTGAGGTCGAAGGAGAAAACACCGATGATGGCGACTCGATCCCGAATTCCACAAACGAAATGGAAGAAGAGGAATCCCGTCAAGCAATGGAAGAGGATCCTCGACGAGACGAAGATACGAAGAGAGAAGGATCCACCATAAGTGTTTTTGAAGACGCAGAGGAAGATGAGGGAAACGGGGAAAAGACGCATCTACCAAAGAAAGCAAGAACAGAAGACGAGCCAACAACTAGCAAAATGAAGGAAGATGAAAATGGGAAGACAACAAATGGCAGACGTGAGGATGAAGGCAACAAAACAATCAAGAACGAGAGCAACAAACCTCAAACAACAATCTCGCTTCAGAAATACCGCAACAAACGGAACTCCCGGATGGTAATAACATAGGGCCACACACTCAAGGAGATCTCGAAGAACAGCAAAGTGAAGACCAATTTTCACAGGGAGAGATTGATGTGGAAACGAGCTGGGCACATGTAGTTAAACATAAAAGTGGTAAGACCAAACCTCAAGATATGACGAAAGGATGTAGGCAAAAGGATGCTGGAAGTGACGAAGCTTCAGCAGCAACACAAGAAGGAGTGATGGTTCCATACTGGAGAGGGGTGTCCAAAGATTCCGAAAGAAGAGAGGTTCTGGAACACTTTCATTTGTTAACAGAAGGGCCCCATATCAACATAAAGGAAGAGAAGTAGGTCGGGGTCACAGAGGAGATAATTTGTAAGTTGTAGTCCTTATGTTTTTTTCCAAATGATGGGGCATATTCTGATCCTTTTTATAATGCTTAGAATTGCCACCATTAATGTCAACGGTTTGAGGGATAACTTTAAAAGGGACGTTCTATTTAACCATCTCAAGAGAGAAAAACATGATATAATCTGCTTACAAGAAACCCACAGTATATTTGAAGATGAGAATTTTTGGAAGAAACAATGGGGAGGCGACATTATTTTTAATCATGGTGAAAGGAATTCAAAAGGGGTGGCTATATTAACATCAAGTAAAAGTGGTATTAAATTAAATAATCAAGTAAATGATAATGAAGGCCGTGTCATTAAGGGTGACATCATTTGGAATAATATTAATTTCAGTATATTGTGTATTTATGCACCAAATTTTGAATATCCACGTAAAACATTTTTCCAAAATATGGGAAATTACATTTATGAAGGTACCAACTGGGTAGTCTGTGGGGATTTTAACTGCCAGATGGACCTATCAAGCAACAAGGATAGGAGTGTAACTGTTTTAAATAATTTCATAGATGAAAATGATTTGTATGATGTTTGGGATACCTTTCATCCTGATGAAACAGGGTATACGTTTTACCACAAAGTTTTAAAAAGACCGAGTAGAATTGATTATTGTTTTATTTCAAGCACCCTGCTCCACTTATTTTCTAACGCCAATGTTAGCTCTATTGGACTGACTGATCATAGAGCCCTCAGCTTTAGAATAGGAAAAAGAAACGTTATTAGGGGTCCAGGTCGGTGGATTTTTGATAGTTCTCTTTTGGAAGACGATCAGTGCAACAGTCGTATTATAATTTTTTGGAGTTATTGGAAAAGTAAAAAGCATACATATGAATCAATTTTAGACTGGTGGGAAATGGGGAAACTAAAATTGAAGGAAATTCTCACGGAGTATGGCTCTGAAAAATACTACTCTAATAATAGCTATAAGAAACATCTCCAAAAAAGTATGGATGATTTACTCAAAAATCCTCAACCTGATCAAATAGCCATCAAAAATCTTGAAAATACAATAAAAAATCTAGAAATTGATGATTATGAAAGATCTCGAATTAGAGCTCATATTATAAACAAAACTGAAGGTGAAAAACCTAGCAAGTATTTTCTTAATATTGAAAAACAAAGAATCAACAATAATTCAATATGTTGTCTCAAAGACGAGAAAGGTAAAATTTGCAGCGAACCCCTCCAAATGTGCCAATGTGTTAATAATTTTTTTAAAAATTATATAGTAGCACAAACATTGACAGCAGCTGCCTTGAGGAAATTCTTAATTCAGTTCAAAAAGTTTATTCCAGTGAAGATGTTCATTTCATTTCAGAAGAAAATGTTAATGATCAGGAAGTATATGTTGCTCTTAACCAAATGAACAAGGGTAAATCACCTGGTATAGATGGTCTCTCAGTTGAATTTTATCAGCATTTTTGGTCAGTTATTAAAGATGATTTTTTAGAAGTTGTCAATCAATGCTATGGTGAAGCTTCCCTTCCCGATTCAATGAATTTTGCGCTAGTTCGATTAATATACAAAAACAAAGGTGATAGAAGTGATTTAAAAAATTGGAGGCCTATAAGCCTGCTTAACGTAGACTACAAAATAATTTCCAAAGTGATAACAAATCGTTTCAAAAATATCATGCCTGATATCATTGATGAAAATCAGACAAGTGGTGTTAAAAACAGAAACATACAAGACAACCTAGCTATCCTTAGAGATGTAATATATTATATTAATAATGAAAACATGCAAGCGGCTATCTTGAGTATCGATATGGAAAAAGCATTTGACAGAATAGAGTGGTATTATATGTTTAATATTATGTACAAATTGGGAATACCTGAAGGACTTATTCAGTGGGTTAAAATTTTATATAAAAAACCAGTTAGTGCTTGTTTGGTAAATAACTTTATTACTCAACCATTCAAAGTAACAAGGGGAATAAGGCAAGGATGTCCCTTATCACCGTTACTTTTTTCGATATGTGCCGAAGGTTTTTCTAGTATGATCAGGAATAATAAAAAATTACAAGGAATTTTGCTTCCAAAATCTGAAGATCGTTTGAAATTAATACAGCATGCCGATGACACCACCATTTTTATATCTGATGATAAAGAATTTGGAGTTTTAGAGCACATATTTAATATTTACAGTATGGGTTCTGGGTCCAAAATAAACAAAAATAAATCTCAGGGTATGTGGATTGGGAAGTGGAGGAACAGAAAAGACAAACCAGGAGATTTTTCTTGGGTCAATAATAGTCTGAAAATTTTGGGGATCTATTTTGGAAATGAAGACACGTCTAATCAAAACTGGGAGCCTAAAATCAATAGAATGAAATATGTTTTAAATAACTGGAAAAGAAGGTATTTAACCCTGAAAGGGAAAGCTGTTGTTGTTAATAGTTTTATGGGAGCCAGCTTATCATATATAGGATCCGTTGTTCATTGCCCCAAACAATATGTTGATCGAATGGAAGATATTAAATGGTCCTTTTACTGGAATGGTAAACCGGATAAAATTAAGAGGAAAACTATGATTGGTCCGAAAGATCTTGGAGGCACAGGTGTTGTGGATATTCAGATTAAATTGCAAGCCTTAAAATGTAATCTATTAAGAAGGTACATGGATGGATCAGGCAAATGGAAAACTTTGATGAATTATTGTATAAACCAAGCTAGTGGATTACATACTCTTGGTTGGTACATACTTGATTGTCCTAAAACTATTGATCCAGTTATTCTTCCGTTTTACAGAGAAATAATTGTAGCCTTTCAATCGGTTGGTGGGAAATTTCATAACTTGTTTTCGTGTATTAATGAAACGCATAACTTACCTTTGTGGAGAAACAATATAATCACTGGTAATCTAGTTAAAGCAATGGACAGCAAAATTCTCAAACCACAGGGCTTTAATCTCCTAAAACACGTTTTAGATAAAGGACAAATTATGTCTCATGTCAAATTAGCCCAAAAATGCAATATTTTATGTATTAATGCTGGCAGAATTTTATCAAATCTAAAAACCAAAATTAAAGGTAGTTATATAGATGAAATGAGAGCGGGTCCAGCTAACCACCCACTTAACTGTGTCACTATATACGAAAAAAGGAATGACTGCCAATTATGTTTATCCTCACTGAATGTTAAAACTGCTTATAATATATTAGTCTATCAATCATTTGTTTCACCAATAGTGGAAAATATTTGGAATGATTTGTTTTCATCTATAACCTTAAACTGGAATAAGATTTGGACGAATGGTTATTGTAAACTATTAGACCCCGAAGATAGGGATTTTTGGTTTAAACTAAAGCACAGAATTATTCCAACTAAGGATAAGTTGAAGAATTTTGGCTTAACTGAGGATGATATATGTGTATTATGTAACTCAGAAAGAGAAACTCTAGAGCATCTTTTTATACATTGTAAAAAACATATCAGTGCATGGTTATTTGTGGAGAAAATACTTAAGAAGTATACTGATAATCCACTTTTTTGCTTAAATGACTATACAAGAGTTCTTAGTTGTGATATTAAGGAAGAAATGGCGCTCTTTTTAGTCGGAAGACTAAACAAAGTAATCTGGAATGTTAGATGCGATCAAACAATGAATAGTACCCATGATAATGTCGATATTTTACATTCCTATCAAAAGAATTTGAAAAAAATAATTAGATTAGAAAAGCTGAGACTAGGTGACAAGTTATTTCGCTTCATTTATGTTCGAAACTCTGCTTTATGTTACTTGGACCAGAATGCCCTCAAGTTTGTTTTCTAATTTTCTAATTGAGTGGAGTCTGATTGTAGATATTATTTTAATTTTCATTATTGTAATTATTATTCTTTAATTACTGTACATATTTGTCATTTGATTATTACAATGTGATTGAAAAGGAAGAGTGTAAAATGGAATAAAAGGGGTTGTATAACCTCATTTAAAAAAAAAATAAAATAATAATAATAGGCATTTACGAATAGTTGCTCAAATAGTATAAAAATAATGAATGTTTATGAGTGCGATGGTAAGAATATTTTCATGGTGACATATTGAATGTTCCATTCCACGAGGCGAAGCCGAGTGGAATTGGACATTCCATCTGTCACCTCATGAAATTATTCTTACCATTGCACGAATGTGAAACATTCATTATTTGTTTTATACAACGCCTGAATAAATCCGACAGATTGTATGCATGGATTTCTTGGAACGTTACAACGTGCCGTTTACCTTCTCAGTCCCGCATGCATAAAACCGCGACAAAAAGTGGTCCAGTTCCGAATCAGTTAAAGCTTTAATTGTTGTTACTGAGTGTCTTGCAAATTCCTCTAATCATTGGACTGCGTATTTCATTTGTCTCTTTGTGTTAGCAGCGTCAGCATCGCCTACGAGTTCCAATATTTCATCGTCTGTTATAGGAAAACAAACCGCGGTTCGGAAACACCAACCGCCATTTTGTGTAAATGACAGCCTAGACTGGTTCCCGGTCCCCATATGTATATAATATACATTTGAAGTCCGAAGGACAACAGAGGGACCGGTAACCAGTCCAATAACAGCCGTGTTGTGGCGGCGGGAAGTTCTATCAACTGCGTTATATACCGTTTGATAGAACTTCGCCGCCAGACTGGTTCCCGGTCCCTCCGTTGTCCTTCTGACTTCAAATGTATATTATATACATATGGGGACCGGGAACCAGTCTAGGCTGTCATTCACACAAAATGGCGGACAGTGTTTCCGAACCGCGGTTTGTTTTCCTAACAGACGACGAAATATTGGGACTCGCAGGCGATGCTGACGCAGCTAACACAAAGAGACAAATGAAATATGCAGTCAAATGATTAGAGGAATTTGCAAGACACGCAGGAACAACAATTAAAGCTTTAACTGATTCGGAACTGGACCACTTTTTGTCGCGGTTTTATGCGGGACTGAGAAGGTAAACGGCACGTTGTAACGTTACACCAAGAAATCGATGCATACAATTTGTGTCGGATTTATTCAGGCGTTGTATAAAACAAATAATGAATGTTTCACATTCGTGCAATGGTAAGAATAATTTCATGCGGTGACAGATGGAATGTCCCATTCCACTCGGCTTTGCCTCGTGTTATGGAACATTCAATCTGTCACCTCATGAAATTATTCTTACCATCGCACTCATAAACATTCATTATTTGTAGTCCGAGTAACTTGGACCCTTTATCGCCTTTTTTAACATTTGGACATGATCTGGCGATAGTAGGGTCCAAGCTAGCCCTATACTATGCCCCGCCGCACGAGTAGACTCACGCTCTGGGCCATACTGCGCTGCATGCAAAAAGTTGGGGATTTTTTTGGTTTTTTAAATGGAAACCATTCGGCCTTAAACTCGGCATATAGGTTCACTTACCCAAGCATCTCAATATTTCACCATAATTAGTACTTTTTCATGGTTCTGTCTGGTGTAATTTGACGGGTTTTTAGGGGAAGATTTGATAGAGAAGGTGGAATTCTGGAATGAAGTAATTCGTCTATCAAAGCGCCATGCCAATAAGCCAGTTCGATGTTTCGCTCGCGCATGCGCCAACTCTCCGACGACTATTTTTTTGGATAAACAAACCGTTCCGCCCGATAGCAACGCGCGTCTTGGACACGCGTTTTTCCATTTCAGCTTGGATTTCTTCATATAACAAGTCTAAATTTTCCAAACCTGTCGAAATGGTTGCCATCATATGAAACCCCATTAAATTGGTTTTGGAATCAGCATTTTATCGCTCAGAACAAAAAAGTTGCGATTTTTCCCGAAGCCCCGCACATTGTCCGGGCCCACCGGACGTCCAGCCCGTGAGACACGGGCAAAATTTGTTCAAAATCTCGCTTCGCACAACGCAGCAACACGGAACATGCGTCGCCTACCGCGAGCCAGACTAAGTCTGGCAATGGACTTATGGTATCCACACACAATACGCATACGGTACCTGTCTGGTTTCCGCCACGCAAGATGTCTCGGGGTTATAATCGTTTTGCTTCTGTACTCGATCTATAAAAATACTTGTTGACTAAGTGCGCCTGGTTTGTCTGATTTTCTTTTTATATCACCCTGTTTATAATAGTTTGGACTTCATGTGTACGAAGCTTAGGCGATTTTTGGCGTCCCTTTTATTTATAAAGGTACATTAATAAAAGTTACAATTTGTCAAAGAGATTTAGAGTTTTACATGTGATTTCAATGAACGTTGCGGCATTTTATTTTCCTGCCAAAATGAATGAAGTTTCTAAACACAACACAAAAAGTAAGTCCCCCCCCCCTAAATGACCCCTCACAGTTTCTTAAGTAAGAACTTTTCAAAGATCACATCTAGTGAAAAATATTTCTGTGGGTGTTAGGCAACTGTTGTATGAAAATTGAAGGCATCCTTTTATTCATGGTTGACTGAGCTCGAATTTAAGACAAAATGACCCAATTTCAAAATTCACAGGACTGTGTGTGCATGCCTGTATGATGGCAGAAAACGTGTGTGTCGTCGAAGTGGAGAACAGCATGCTGAGTGTTGTGTGCAACCTGTGACATCCTTCGGTGGCGGAAGCATCATGGTCTGGGCTGGGATAAGTCCTGTCAACAAAACACCACTTGTTCAGCAGATCAATGGCAATTTGAATGCGCAACGATATGTTGACGATATCCTGCGTCTATATGTTGCACCGTATGCCGCAGCCCATGGTGATGAATTCGTCTTCATGGACGATAACGCCCGTCCTCACAGAGGGAGAGAGGTGAACGCCTTCTTGGCTCATGAGGGGATCCAGAAAATAGTTTGGCCGGCAAATTCACCAGACCTCAATCCCATCGAGCATCTTTGGGACCTGCTGAAATGATGTGCATGCCCGTATCCAAGCAGAAAGCACTCTGGAGGACTTGTCGCGATTACTGCAGGAAGAATGGATGGCTAATCCCTCGGCAGCGGGTGACCAGACTCAACACCATGAGAAGATGATGTCTGGAGGTCATTGCCAAGCGTGGTGGATACACACGTTATTGAACATTAATGTTAATCTGCTTCTCAGTTATCTGCAGTAATAAAGTCACTTTTGTGAATTTTGAAAATGGGTCATTTTGTCTTCAATTTGTGCTCAGTCAACCATGAATAAAAGGATGCCTTCAATTTTCACACAACAGTTGCCTAACACCAACAGAAATATTGTTCACTGGATGTGATCTTTGAAAAGTTCTTACTTAAGAAACTGAGGGGTCATTTAGAGGGGGGGACTTACTTTTTGTGTTGTGTTTATATAAACACCATGGATCGTAAGAGTTAATATTCCTTTTGATATTAGGGCACTTGTTAATTGATTTAGAGCCATGCTAATACTTATTATCACTGTTTAAAATTGACTACTTTTGAGTACGCTATGCACAACACGAATGGCGCGCCCACGTACATGGGTTTGTTTATCCAATTTCTGTCCCACAATTTCCTGCGCGCCCAAGACATCGAATTGGCTTATTCCCATTGAGTTACGTACGACCTCCCGAAAAGTAAGAGTGCTAGGTAGAAGGCACACGGGGGTGCCTTCTAGTTTCTAGAAGTAAATGAGTACCATGCTTTCCTTACCGTCGCCATTTGCCTGCGTGTCTCCCCATCCGGTGACGTACCCATTGCCCGTCGCTAACGCGTAACTCTGTGATGGCAGGCAAACCACGTTCACATTGTCGTCAAGCGTGACCGGGCTGGACAGTTTGAGCAGGGCAATGTCATTCGTAAGAGTGTCGGAGTCATAGAGATAGTGCTTCACAACCTTTTCCAGTGACATCTCGACGGTGTGCGCTTCCTCGTCTTCGACATGATGGGCACCAAGCCAAATCCTCCAGCGAAACGCAGACTCCCTCCTGCACAGAACAGGGGCCAATTTCATAGAGCTGATAAGCAGTGAAATTTGCTTAGCACAAACAAGTATTGCTTAGTATAAAATAGGTTAACAGCCAAAACTCCATGTCATTTTCATGCTATTAAAGTAAACAATAGCTTAATAGGGCTGTTCATTTTCGAATAATTCAGTATTCGATTATTCAAAACTTGATTTGACCGAATCTTCGAATATTCGATACTCGCCGATCAAGTTTTTCATGCGTCAGCTGCAACTGCATGCCACGCCATTACGCCGGTGTTTTACGTGCGCCGATCAATATTATGGACTGCTGAATCGACATGTTCGTGCATGCGCCCGTTGTATCAAGATCATTACGGGTACATAACGTTCTGATAAGAAACCAAACTCCAGCCTGCATTTTTGCAGGAGTATTTTTTTTTACAAGTGTCAAGGGTTTTACGGACGGGAACAAAAACTTCTGGCCACAAAAAAGTTACCTTCGACAAAAATGAGGCATTTGACACTGCTAATTAAGCTCATATCTGTACGTGCATATATATTTTTTCGAATATTCGGTATATTTGGGACACAGCCCTATAGCTGAATACCAGTCTGAAGAAATATACATCACAGGAAAAATTGGTTGGTAATCTTGTTTTTACCAGAGAAGACTTCATGCATGCTAAGCATATTTTTGTGCTTAAGAGCTCCATGAAATTGGCCCCAGGAGGCAGGATGGAATGGTTGGTCATTGAAACGTGAACCCTAACTGGGGCTAATTTCACGGAGCTACTAAGCACACAAATTTACTTAGCAAAGAAAAGTCTTGCTTAGTTAAGAACGGGTTACCAGCCAAAAAGAGGCCTTGGGATTTCCATGCTAAGCAAACAATAGGTGAAATACCAATCACAAACAATATATCAATATATAAATTTGGTTGGTAATTATGTTTTACCGAGGAAAAATGTTCATGCTAAGCAAATTTGTATGCTTAGCAGCTCCACGAAATTGGCCTAAGTTGTCTTTATCTTTTATGTTAATTGTCTCAGACAAATGCCCAAACTCGGGAAGCTCTGTCCATTTCATAAAAACTGTAAAGCTTTTAAGCACAGGGAAAGAAAAACACTATCTCATGCTTTCAAGCAGACTCAGGCGAAAAAGGACGAAAATATTAGGGTCAACATTTAAAAAAAAAAGGACAAAAGTAGGACTTTAAAGGACAAAATCTAGATAAAGGTAGGACTTTTGTGGGCTTTTTTTTTTTTTTTTTTTTACTCACCTATGTCCACAGCATCACAAGCCTCATTTGGCATGTTCTGTACTCACAACTTTTGTGATCTATCCTCAACTAAGCTCATGGAAGTAAAGTTGCAGAAATTCCTGCACCCAAGCCCTTCATTGCGTGATTTCTATATGACAGCATGTAACACTGTTATGAAAACTATTAAGTTGTGCAGGAAAAAATTTTGAAAAAAATAGGAATTTCAAGAAAAAAAGTAGGAATAGTAGGAACCAGGTAAACAAATTAGGAAAAAGTAGGAAAAGTAGATTATGATTTTGAAGCTTTGCACAGTGGATATGATGGAATTGTGGGTAACACCATGTGAAATTAATCTCTTCTAGGAGGAAGTGTGGTTCTGAAAAGAACTCGGGTGAGAATTGAACACAATGGAGAATCAGAATTTACTCAAAATATTGATGCAACAATAATAATGTCCGTTTGCATGCAGGCATTAGCATGGCTTGTCCATGAAAAAATGCTTATTTTTTCTGCTATATAGTTTGTACAACCTTTCTGCTTACCATTAAGCAACTGCATGAAATTTATTCTATTTTATTTTATTTTATAATATTTTAAGGGTAAAAAATACATCTACCCAGCCTGACTACAAACAAATGGGAGGGGGGGAGGTAGGAGAAACAAGAGTGACATGTTTGTGTATTTATTAAACAGAACCGAGTCATTTTTGTTAAAGTAACACCCAAGTACAGTGTACGCTCACTCAGTAATTTTCGTTTCCACAAACTATAACACTCAGTAACACCCATCTTTATTTTACCAGTTTTAAAGGTTTTAATTAAATTTTTGCAGAACCTCACAAGCCTACAGATGAAATAAATTCCTGTTAAACCTTTCAAAGCATTTTTCTCTGAATTGTATTTCCACAACTTGGTTGTTACTTTGTGAAAATGAAAATCGTTCAATTACGCGTGTCCAAAGCGGATGTGTGCACACTTCGGTCATGCTATTTAGCGTCAACAAGCGTCAACAAGCGTCAACCATCAACAAACCCGATCAGCGTCAACAAAGCGTCAACAAGCTCAAAATGCACATTTAAGCTTCACAAAAGCTATACTTGTATTCAACAAACTCTCGCATCTCGTATTATGTCAGAAATTGGGCGAATTTCCGTTCACAATCCCACATAAAAACGAAATTTTATGACGACAAAATTACGATGAATGGGCGCCGCCATCTTTGTTTTCTCTTTTGCGCATGCACGATTGCACCATGTCCCAGAAAAACAAGATGGCTGCCGGGAAAAAACACCGTTGATGTCGTACTTTTTCGCTTAAAAATCACACATTTTAAGATACTTTTAAATACTAACAGTTAATGATACTTTTAAATAATCAAAGGAGCCCACTAAATATTGTGAATAATATGTTTAACCTATTTAAAAGGTCAAAATCAGTCAAAATTTTCTTCCACCTCCACTGCCTTTACTTTGTACACAGACAGGGTCAGATTACATGTGGTTTGTACATGTGGCAGAAGGGTCACAAACAATCACCTTGACTGATTTTGACCCATACAACAACATGGCTCAGAATGCATGTTTGCATAGGAGGGTTAAGCTTAACAGTGCTTTTATAAATTGTTGACGCTTTGTTGACGCTAATTAATAGCATGACCCTGCACACTTTGGTGTTAGTTCGTGAAACCAAAATTATTCATTGAGCGGTTTTCACGAAGTAACTTGTGAGTTGTGTGACTGCTATGTTCTTGTGTTCTATCGTGCACTCACCCATCCACGCAGTGCGCTGCTGTGACTATCCACTGGTTATTAATAAGAGACCCACCGCAATAGTGCTCATCACTAAGGAAGACTCTCCTGAGACGCAAGCTGATCTGCCATGGCCAAGAGTGTTTCTTGGCCTCTACTCCCCCAACCACACGATAGTCCTCGATTGGAGTCACAGCTGGGATACCACACTGAGGAGCTGTAATATAAAGTATGCAATGGATTACATAATATTATAACACCTCATCCACGTAGATTCTGTGTCTTGATTGGCCGAGAGCGATTTTTGCTATCTTCCTGTGCGCACGGCCAAAAGTACTATTTTGTTGTTGTTGTTGTTGTTGTAACATTTATTTCAATGTTGTCATTCATTACAATATTTACAATCATATAGAAATTACCAAGGAATTTAATAATATATTTGATAGAGACTATGTGTACACAGCAAGTTAAATAATAAAGAAGCAACACTGATCTCCATGTATAAAAATCTGGATTGCGCATTGGCCGCTGCGCGCTTTACGCACAGATGTCGCCAGCAGCCGCCATATTTCCACTCCCCACTCCCCACTCCCCATTATTTTTAAATAACCGTGCGTGCACGCGCGCGCGCATGTATGGAACATCCAAACTAAACATTGTGACGCCTCTAGTCCTAGCCATAACGCGCGCCTGCCTGTGTACATGTGAATACGTAGTAGGCCTATACATTCGCGTTACGTTTGGGGATACGGCTATGGATGGAGTGGTAATTAATGTGGCGGACGGCCATCTACAACTTGAACGGCCAAAGCGCAATCCAGATTTGTATATAGAGATCAGTGGGACAGACAAACATACAACCAGGGAACCAGACAAAGGACAACAAAACACAATGTACAATACCCATAGCAACCAAAGTACTATACCCGGCCCATGGCGCGGTATTTGTGTGCAGATGCAATACGGGTGTGCGCGTTGAGCGTGACGCGTATTGTTCCGAAGTGCCAGCGCTAGAGCTGGGTTCAAACATTTCGTTATGGGGTGGTTTGGAAAAGAGCAAATAAATTTTACACTAATTTTGTTTTGAAATAGAACTTAAGTTTATTTTAACTGTATTTATATTTAAATAATGTTAAAATTTTAAAATCAAGCAGAATCTGTGGGTGAGATGTTATAAAACAAATATTTACTGCTTTATCTCGTGGTGTGGTAAAACTAGCCTCCCTCGGTGATCCATGGAGCATTCTATTTTCTCTCGGCTTTGCCTCGGGAAAATAGAATACTCTGGAGGATAGTTTTACTCATAGAGCTATATTAAATTACTAGAGCGCTGACTCGATGTACAAAGTGATGCCTGCTGGGCGCATCCATGTTTGTGTACAAACCTATGGCAAACTCAAAATGTGTAGGCCTACGGCTTTTGTACGGCTATTTGCATATCTGCGTTTGTATTCTTTAAAGTTGCGTTATCGAAGCCGATACGCCGAAACCCGAAATGCACAATCAGTAAATGAGCATTTCATTTTGCTCTGCGCAAACAACGCAAACGCGTGCACGTACCGCGCCGCAGATCATTTTTGCCGTGACGTTTTATAACCGTCATGACGCGCTTAAGTTGTTTGCGTATGTTGTACTTCTGCATTGCATTTAGAGTACCTACACTTTTAAAATTCACTCCATCTAATTTCATTATGTTCTACAAACACGCACACGGATTCAAAATGTCTCCGCACCTAAGATGGGGAGTAAGCGCTCTAGTAATTTAATATTATACACATATGGACTGGCAATGAGGTCACTAGTGCACGTCTATGCGCCCCAAGTGACCAGGAGCGGGTCCTATTCTGGTCACTCACAGGCCCGAGGGTGGAATAGACGTGCAGTAGTGACCGAATTATGTCAGTCCATATGTGTTTTATAACACACCTCTGTCCAAAATATAAGATAAAAATAAGAAACTGTTCATGCAGGGATAATTGAACTGTTTTAATTCAACAATTAACTCATCAGCAATTCAACAATAATCAATTCAACAATTAATAGCCTATATAAAGGAATGCTTTAGTTTCCCTGGATTTAGTGTTTGAGTTGCTGTTCACTGTTATTATGAATAATATCACACGTCCATGAATGTTGTAGTTGTGGGCGCTGTAACCAGTCAACAATTTTGAGTATAGTGCCCGATCAGGCACTATACTTCGGAAATTATGCGCGCGCGATGTCTTGACGCGCATATACGCGATATTGTCGCGCGTTTTTCTAAATACGCACAAATCAATGAGCGTCTCGTCGCACGACTCAGTCGCGTAAATGAAAACGCACCAATTGATTTGCGTGAATTTAGAAAATTGTCGCGCGACCATGTCGCGTATGCATAAATTGGCCTTCACGCTGACGCAAATTTCATGCACTAGCCTAGCGCCTATATTAGTGAATCCCACGTGACCGTGTTTCAGCCAACCAGGATAAAGAACCACCAAGAGGTGTGTTATAAAGCTCTATGGTTTTACTACACCACTTGAAGCAGTAAATATTTGTATATTATGGCCGTTCAAGTTGTAGATGGAATCAGCCACATTACCACCCCCAAAAAGAAATTAAACGTAACGCGGACGTATACAGGAATTCGCCGACGCCATTTTTACAGCGGTGCCGCGCTCGCGTGCAGGCTACCCGCGTTCTTTAATTTGAGTCGCGTGCGCATTTTGGCAAGTTGTAAACAAGCTGCGTCGAGCGCGTGCATCTAACCGCACGCGAGTGCCTCGCCACCGCAGTAAATGCTTCTAACGTTGGTCGCCGGATTATAGTCTATAAGCTTACGCATGTACACAGGCAGCAGGCAGGCAGGCGCGCGCTATGGCTATATGACTAGATAGAGGCATCACAATGTTTATTTTGGATGTTCCACACATGCGAGCACACACACACGCATGTGTGTATTTAAAAAATAACCAATCAACGTTGGAAATGGGGACATGCTGGCAACATCTGTGCGTAAAGCTATCTGTGCGTTCGTTATGGGGTGGTTTGGAAAAGAGCAAAAAATACATTTTCCACTAATTTTGTATTGAAATAGAAGTGTATTTTAACTGTATTTAGATTTAAATAATATTAACATTTTAAAATCAAGCAGAATCTGTAAGTGAGTTGTTATAAAACAAATATTTACTGCTTTATCTCGTGGTGTGGTAAAACTAGCTTCCCTCGGTGATCCATGGAGCATTCTATTTTCCCTGGGCTTCGCCTCAGGAAAATAGAATGCTCCATGGATCATCATGGATCATCTTGAAGCAGTAAATATTTGTATACTGTCTACCACCAAAGCTGATTACAACACTACCAGGCAATGGAACGGAAAATGTTACATTTAACTTTACAGGATAAAGTCAGCCACAAGAAGATAAGACAAAACCAAAGTCAAAGATATGATTGAGAAGGTCAAGGAGATAAAGTGGAGGTGGATGGGCAGGACACAATGCACAAATTCAAACTAACGGATGGATGAAAAAGAAAGGCAACCACGAGCAGGCAAACGTAGAAGAGGTAGGCAAAAAAAGATGGAGAGGTGACATCACAACATACATGGGAACGGCTACATGGAGGAGGGCTTTGTCCAGCATATGTCCGTAAAACCCTTGATACAACAGGGGCATGCAAAAAAATGCCGTTTGAACGGTCCATAATATCAATCGCCATACGTAAAACACCGGCGGGCTTTTACGTGCAATTTTTGTTTTTTACCGGTGCGGCATGCAATGAAAAACTTGATCGGCGAGTATCGAATATTCGGTCAAACCCAGTTTCGAATATTAGAATACTAAATTATTTGAAAATGAACAGCCCTAGTTGGGGTTGGAAACACCCCCCCCCCCCCCCCGGCCAATTTTGTATTTTTATTTTTGCTTGTAAGGGCCTACGCCTAAAGTACCGTAGCAAACCAGAAAATATAAGCAAAACCCTGTAAACGTCTTATTGTGCGTGTACGGGTAAGAACAAGAGGTCAAATTGCACCATCAACATTGAGAACACAACGTGCATATATTCTTAAATATATTTTGAAGATTATCAAAGAGTTAAAAAAACAAAAAAAACAAAAAGATGAAGAAAACTGATGAAAGGGGAGTTAGATTAGCACAGTATTCCTTTCCTCAGCTTCGTCACCACCACGGGTTTAAATCCCACCAGGGCCGACATGTGGATTGGGTTTTCAGTCCCTGCCCCATTCCGCGTTTTTTCTCTCCCGAATATCATTTCTGGGTTTTCCTCCCAACTCTAAAAAATTATAATTAGCATTTCTTTGTGTTCTTCCTGCTGGTTTCTTCAGGCTTTGGGACAACAAGGCCACATGCCTTTATACTGCCGTGTTTCCATTGGACTTATTTTTGTCAATCTACCGCAACTTTTCTGTAGAATATCGGACAAAATTAAGTCATGAATGCACTAGTTTGGCTTAATAGCTCTACACGTGTTGGATTCGCGGACGGAAAAGCTAGTTTGTGAAGTGCCATGTTAGTTCTTTTGGAGAGTCTGCAATCCTAACGAAGCTGGCAATATTTACAATCATTTGGCGGTGCCTGAAATTGTCTGCAAGGAAGCAGGATTGGGCTACTTTTGGGAGTTGACTCATCAAATGGAATCGTGATTCCGATGATGGAGTTGACTAAATGGAGTCCCCAAGCCAGTTATTCCCTGCCACAGAGTAAACTAGGGCCGAGAGGTGAGATTTGAGGGAAACGAAAAATACCCAAAAGATTTTGAGGCATTTAATTTGTATGCCGTTGCTGAAAAATGCACAAGAAAACTGCATTTTCTACCAAAAGATATGGTTCAAAATTTCAAACAAAATTACAATTAGAATTAAAAGAAGACTGTTTCAGGTTGCAGAGGTCATTTTGGAATGATAAAAATAATTTATGGAACAACAAATCTGGAAGACATCTCACCCCCTAAAATCCCGAAATCAGAAAAAATCCCATGAAATCTCACCCGTGCAGGGCTATTTGGAACGGTACTTACGATCTACGGCAATGGCAGATGCCACCATCAACAAACAGATTATTAACAGCATAATGATGAATGCAGCGGATGTCTAGGACTGACAGCTCAAACAATTGGGCAGCTCTATGCCTGTGACTTATGGTAGGACCTTGATTATATACCCTTCAGTGGAATCCATAAAGCCCCATCATGGGAGCAGGAACAGATGCAACGTTGGAACTAATCGACTGATATATACTCAGAATCGTTCTTATCACAAGTAACCACTAATTATCAGTAACAAAAACACACGGCTTACGTCAACAACAATTCAACAAAGCGAAAGGGCGTGGAGTTGATGAGAGGGGGAGTAAATAATAGCTTCTCTGAGATTGTCTTCCACCAAAAAACATCGTTCCTACTGACCCTTTTAATCTAAAATACAATTGGGCAGATATGTTTACGTACTTCCCTGATGTATTTAAACCATTTCTAAAAATCTTATCTAAAAAAGTATGAGCCTTAAAGCATAAGTTGTGAAACAAAATATGGAAAAACTCTTAGGAATATGGATATTATGCTTACTGTAATAAAAATAACAAAAATTCCACTTTGTTTACAGCTTTTATCTTGGCTCAGCGACACACCCAAGAGGGATGGGGTGTTGGCGGACTTGATCCCCCCCATGGACGTTAGCCCCCCCCCCCCCCCCCCACACACACAAACACACACAATATAAATGTCTGATGCTGGTATCTAAAATGTCTGACCGGTTACGCCATTACTGAGGTAAAGTTCAACTCGGTATCATCATGAGAACCAAGCAGGTGATGAGCCGATGATATGGACTAATCAAACTCGCTTTGGTCTAATCAAGTTTGATTAACAAAAACAAACAAACTACACTGTGAACAAACAAGCCAGGAGGCAGACAACTCTTGTTTGTGCCTATTTCAAGCTACTGTGCTCCAGTAGTATAGGAACCCCTCTCTCCCCTTCCCCTCCCCCTCTCCTCTCTCTCTCCATCCCCCTAATTATCTCAGTCAAATTTATTATTTTATTTTTTTCTAATTATGTCGTTTACCTATCCAGCAAAATTTCAAAAAAATCAGAATTATTTTTCCTAAAATCTAGTCGTATAGTTGTCCAGCAGAATTTCAAAAAATCATTAAAAAAAAGGGGAATCCCAATTTTCTTCGGAGATCCAAATAAATAATTTGTTATAAGCCAAAACAAATTATATATATATATATTTTTTTTTTTTAAAATATTATATTGCCATAATAAAAATGGAAACACAACCTTCAATCTATGGATACACTAGATGGTCCTTATACTAAACGAGACTACATTCACGAACACTAGACGCGTTGCGGGGAGAAGAATTAACGAGTTACATACAAGAAAACAACATCGAAATCCCACAACAACTCAACTATAATCGACAAGACTACATTCGAGCTATACAAAAAGAAGAAAATAAATTTAAAAATTTGAGAATAAAATCAAAAGAAAGTCTCGAGCAAATCGTGCACGATAAAAATATCCGAGTCATTTCTACGGGTAGAAATGGTAAAGCGCTGAAAAACGATTACATCGAAGCTATACAAAAATTTAATCTCCAAATATTTTTCGAGAATCAGACTTTCAAGAGACGAGAAGATTTGCAAACAGTTATAGAAATTGGGAACTTGTTCCAAATCTGTTTACCGATGATCCGGAACAATTTTACAATACCCACGTGTCAATGATCAAAAGAAACATTATTTCTGAATTAAGAGAAATAAAAACGATGAAACTTCAGATTGCTATGAAAGTTAATTATAAAAAAATAACGTCGGATGGTAAGACTGTAACATCGACGGCAACTCATTTTAGTCATCAAAATCGTGTCTTAAACGAGAGCGATATACAAACAACTCTCAGACGACAATTTGAAACGATACTATCTACGATAGAAAAATACACGAATGAAGGAAGTGGTTGGATCATAGATAAAATACTAGCGTTTTACATCAACATAAACAGAGTTAACCCTATGATAGGTGCTTCTTACGTAGAACTACCCGAATTTATCGAGAAAAAAACACGCAACCGTCAACATCAAAAACAAAGATCAAGAGTGTATAAGATGGTGTATAAGACCGCTTTGGGTATATATACCGATAAAGTTAAAAACCAAATAGAAACAAACCCAAATTACAAATTTAACGGAAATAGAACTGCTATCTATAAAACTGATGACGGATTAAATTTTAAAGATGTAGACTTTCCCACACCCATACATCAGATACCGAGAATAGAAAGACAAAATAATATAAGTATAAACGTGTTTGGATATGAAGAATTGATATATCCATTATACCTGTCTAAAAACCCAGATGCTCCAACTTGCGTTAATTTGCTGTTATTTAACGGTCATTATTGCTGGATAAATAACTTGTCTAGATTATTGTCTAGCGTTACAAAGAGTCAACATCGCAAAACTTTTTGCTTAAGATGTTTATCGCATTTTAATTCGTTAGAAAAGTTGGAATTACACGAGCTAGATTGCAAAGGAATAGACTCACCTCCATCCAGAGTCGTAATGCCAAAACCGGACAATAATATATTAAAGTTCAAAAACTTTAAACATTTACAAGACGCACCTTTAGTCATATACGCGGATTTTGAATCTATATTAGAAAAAACAACAAGCCATTCTAAAAATCACATTCACAGAGCCTGTGGTTATTCACACGTTGTCGTTAGATGCGATGGTCGTAAAATGAAGCAAAAGACATATAGAGGTATAGAGACGCTGTAGATCATTTTAAAACCTCGTTGAAAAGAATGGAATCTAAAATTGGCACCTTACTCGCTAACGCTAAACCGATGGAATATACGTTAAAAGACGAAATAATTCACCTAAACTCCAATGAGTGCTGGATTTGCGAAAAACCAATTTACCCAAATTACTCGTGTAATTGTCATTGCGACAAGTCTAAAGAACCCAATTTGAAAATAGAAGAAGAAAGAGGATACTCGTTCAAAAACGACAAGGAATACGTCGAGAAAATATGTATATGCGTTGCGAAAAGAGGATTAACAAATTTCGAAAAGTCAGAGATCACTGTCACATCACCGGTAAATATCGCGGTGCTGCACACGCTTACTGTAATCTTAAATTACAAAAACGACCTTATAGTATGCCAATACCAGTCATCTTTCACAATTTAGAGAATTACGACGCACACTTGATCATGCAGGGTATTTCAAAGTATCAAGAAGACATCGGATGCATACCCAAAAATTCAGAAAAATACATTTCATTCTCGGTCGGCCAATATAGATTTATCGACTCGTTTCATTTTATGTCCAGCGCTCTTGACAATTTGGTAAAATCTTGTCCGAGAGAATCTTTTAGTTTACTCTTAAAACATTTTGGCGAAGAGAACGTAGACATCTTATTACAAAAGGGTATTTATCCGTACGAGTATATGGACACTCATGAAAAATTTAACGAGACTCGTTTACCACCCAATGAGTGTTTTTATAGCGGTCTAAAGAACAAACACATATCCAACGAAGACTATGAAAGAGCGCAACGAGTATGGGAAAAATTTAACATTAAAAACTTGGGCGAATATCACGACTTGTACGTGACTACAGACACTTTAATTGTTACTCGCTGGGGTATTTGAGAATTTTAGGCAAATGTGTAGAACAAACTACAAATTAGATCCCGCCAATTACTACACAGCACCGGGTTTATCGTGGGACGCGCTGTTGAGACACTCGAAAATTGAATTGGAACTTTTGACCGATATAGACAAATACTTATTTTTTGAAAAGGCGAAAAGAGGAGGAATATCGAGTGTTGGAAGCGCTAGATATTTCAAGGCTAATAACGAGTATCTAAAAGATTACGACTCTAATAAACCGGACTCCTATATTCTCTATCTCGATGCCAACAATTTATACGGATGGGCTATGAGTCAATACTTACCATACGGAGGATTTAAATGGGTCAATGCAAATTAATTTACCCACGATCGCATCATGTCGCTAAGTAACACTTTTAAAACGGGATATATGTTTGAGGTAACCCTTGAATATCCCGCTTGTTTACACGACCTCCATAATGATTATCCGCTAGCGTAGGATAATATAGTCATACCGGAAGAATGGTCATCAGAGTATCAACTAAACTTGATGAATTCGATAGGGTCTATCGCTAATATGCCGAAATTAACAGGTACGCTATATACTAAAGAAAAATATGTATTACACTACATCAATTTGAAACAATGTCTGAGGCTGGGTTTAAAACTAACGCAAGTACATCGAGCTCTACAATTTAAACAAGCACCTTGGATGAAATCATACATCGACAAAAACACCCAACTAAGAACGAAATCAAAGTCAGATTTCGAAAATAGATGGAATTATACTGCGAGACGATCAAGTCGAAGAATACCAAGAAATAGTGTCTAAACCGAGCTACAAGTCTACTACCGCGTTTAAAGAATGCAGTTTATCATTTGTAGAATCGTACGTATAACTAAAGTTCATTTATACAAACCCATCTATTGCGGCGTTAGTATCTTGGACTTATCAAAAATTCTCATGTACGACTTTTACTACAATACATTAAAAAAGACATATGGAGACAGAGTAAGGTTGATTGTATACCGACACAGACAGTCTGTTGTTGATTGTCTATACAGAAGACGTTTATCTAGACATGAAAAGGAGGTCTGACTTGTACGATTTTAGCAACTATATCCGCAAGACCACGAGTTATTCTCGAATGAAAATAGAAAGGTCATCGGTAAACTTAAAGATGAGTGTGGAGGACGAGTTATTAGCGAAGCAGTTTGTATCAGACCAAAGATGTATTCGATTTTATACGGAGATAATGACGTTATAAAGAAGGCTAAGGGTGTCAACAAAGTTACTATACTGACAACGAGCTATCGTACGAACATTATAAAAATTGCGTTTTAGAAAACGAATGCTATTCTCACAATATGATGAAAATTGGATCCGAACTACACTTGATTTACACAGAATCGCAGGTTAAACAATCGTTTAATCCGTTAGATACAAAGAGATATATTTTACCAAACGGTATAAACACGATGGCTTTTAGTCACTATTCTATATAAAAAATTAAGATCTCCCAACAAGATTTTTAAAAATCATCTTTTTAATAATCTCTACGTGAAAGACAATCTTTTTTCCGTGATTATCAATCAACTCACCGCAAGAATCACGAACGCTAAAGTTCAGTTGGTTTATCTTAGAGCTGACGAGTCTATGAGGGAATAATTTTCTTTTTTCGATATAAATAACGTGATTTAATTCAATATCGCTCGCATTCCCGTTCGCGACTAACGGTATAATATCCAACACGTTTGTACGCTGTCCATTGTAGAAATTATCTCGAGTGGATAGCTGATCGCAGTGTATACAAATATTGTTGATAAGATTCATATTGTAATTTCTTACGTAATCTTACGTAACTCACAGTGAACGTTGCGTTGTTTAAACCCATACAGTAATCTCCGCTCGTGTTATCTATGGGTTCTGATAAAGTAAACGTTTTTTCACTTTCACTCATTTCAAAAACGTGCGACTCCATTCTATTATTGTTTTAAATTTACCAGTTGCTAAAATTGTATACGCTAATAATGCTTTTCTAAAAGCTGCTAAAGATATCGTAAATCAAGCTAAAGGTCTCGATGATAAACACGTACAAAGCGTGAGCGATAAGATTTCTAGGTTGTCCAACAAGAACGAAGCAGTTAGCTTAAAGATCTCACGGATGAACTTGAGTCAACTTATCATCATCGTAAACGCCAACGACAACAGATCTTTTAACACTAATTTAGTAGACCTATTTAGCGATTATATTATGTCTGACGTAAAACACGACGAACAAGTACTACGCTATACATCTGACCCCATGACGTTTTATCAAAATCAACTCAACTTTGCAGTTTGGTGCGCAACTTCAGGTTGTGGCGTAGGACTAGACTTCTTGAATCATAAAAACCCCGTCTTGTCGGCTTTATTCAAATTTCACGCGTATTTCACAATCAGAAAGATACTTTACTATCTCAAATGTCCGGTTCCAGGCGATAATATATTCGACGATCTCAACAACAATATCGATCACAACGCTTATACTAGTACTTGTCGACACTTTCAAGTCGATCCAAACGTGAGTTTTAAACAGACTGTAGACTTAAATTCTAGAGGTTTAGGTACTGCTTATTATTACGACAATTTAAATACGCATCAATATTTACCGGTACCTGGTAGAAATTACGACTCGAGTGAGCTCGACAAGAGTAAGTTCAACTATGACTACGCTAAATATCCCGGTGCCACCTATATGGGATTTGGAGAGTCGGGTGACGAGTATATCATTTTAGTAAGTACACAGTTTCGTGGATCAGACAATCCGCGGACGTTGTGCAAGGGTGGCAAAAGTTTATACCTCGAACAAGTTCTTTTACCGACGTGGGTATAGACAAAATAAACGAAAGCGTGAGAACGTACGTGTACGCAATACTGGGTGCGCAAGCTCAAACAAAAACGAGTATACTAACGCCAGGTACTGGGTTGGACGCGCAAAGACAATTTGAAAATATCGTAGAAGACGTCATCGATAGTCCTACAGATCTAGAGGGTTCTATCGCTAGATTTAAAGATTCTTTACAGTACGCTAGAAGTTCGTTAAACTTTGTGATAAGCCCCTTCGGGTTATACTTGATTCCATCGGATATGGAACTAATTGCGGTTGGTATTCATCAGGGTTATAATAATAATATACAGATAGCGACGTCCGATTTATCGATAGGACTAAATGTTAACTTGAATGCCAGCATACCCCCACCACCAACAACCTCAGATACTTAAGACCCTTCACCACCTACAACCCCAGATAATTTAGCCCCTTTCCCACCACCAATAACCTTAGACGATATAGACACTACTCAACCTCCCCCACCAACACCAGAACCACGAACACCACCTCCCCTAAAATCAAGTAGTATACCTACTTTAGACAATTTACAAGATTTAAACACACCCCGGAGGATAGTCTACAACCAGATACTCACGAACAAGAAAAAAATGCTTTAGTCGTCGGTTTGTTGGGTGTTACAGGGGTATCTTATCTACAGGGTGTATCAAAAAAAATGTCCCACTATGAAAAATTGCCTTTAAATGAATATTCTAAAAAAAATTGAGAAATCTTTTACATAGGTTGATAGACAATGGTTCAGTGCTTTGTTTGTGCAATTGCACATACTCATCATGTCACGCATGATTGAGCACAGGCTATAATTACGTAAATTGCGATACATCTGGTTTGCGCGAAAAAGTGCTGGGTTGAAAACAGGATCTGAGACCATGACAAACAAGTTAGGTATGCCCTTTGTTTATCAGAAATTGCCATTACTTTGGAATTAACTCTTTCACACTTTCAGTCCTCAACTTGTCCACCATTTCTTTCCTGGCAGATTTGGGCCCTCCTCAGCATATCGATCGTACACTGCACGCCGGATCAAAGCTCTGTCCCTTCTGAGAACATTGACTTCTGCCGTTATGCATTCCTCAAGGTCATCCAGGTCCCAAGGTGGAGTAACGTACATTTTTGACTTAAGATGACCCCACAAGAAATAGTTAAGAGGGCTGAAGTCCGGTGACCTCGGGGGCCATTCCACGTCACGGTGTAGGGCAATCACTCGTTCTCCGAACAGTTCTGTAAGGCGGTCTGTTACAGTCCTCCGTCTGTGGGGTGAGGCACCATCCTGTGCCCACCACGCTCTCTGAAATCGGCCATTTCTGTTGCCACGATAACGGGGCAGTTGGTCAATGACAGGAACAATGTCCTCGTTAAGCATCTGCAGATAATGCTCACCGTTAATGTTATGGCGGAAGAAAAAAGGGCCGATAATTGAGCCATTGCCTCCCAAACCTATCCACACAGTCAGCTTGTGTCTGTCGTCACGACGTTGATACTGGAAATCAAGGGGAGCGTGTCCACGAGGGCAGTACTCTCGGATATTGTGAGTGTTAACTGTTGCATTGAGGGCAAAGCCTGATTCATCCCCGATGATAAGATTGTCCAAGAATCGTGGGGGTTGTGCAAGGAGCCATCTGCAGAAGCGCAGTCGTCGCTGTTGATCCCCAGGTAGAAGTTCGTGACGCTTAATCATCTGATAGGGATGAAAGTGAAGGTCAACACGAGTTATCCTGTTGAAAGTGGCTGATGGCATCCCAAGACCATTGCGTCGGCTGCTGATTGTCTGAGCTCTTCCTTCTCCTGCCTGTTGCTGCTCAACGAGACGATTTCGGACAGCTTCGATATTCGCGACAGATCTGCCAGTTCGTCGACGTCCAGATCTTCCCTTATTCAGATTATGACTGTTCCCGTCGTTCGGTACTTCTGTGCGTTTCTGGAAACTGTTTTCCTCGATGGGCATCGCACATTTGGGAATTCCTGACGGAAACTCTGGAGGACTGCCCCAACACTGTTGGTTCGATGGTATTCTGTTACCATGAAAGATCGCTGTTCAGGGGTGTACTGTGGCCTAACCATCCTTGGGAGTTTGCTTTCAATGCAGAAGTGAGGGAATTAACTGTGCACCCAGGGCCCACAAATTTATCCCATTTGCTTGTAATCCATTATGTAATTAATTATGTAACAACTGATATTTTATTTAGATGAATTGGGTGGTATTAACTCGGTATCTCAGGGAACGACCATTAATTCTTGTCTAACGAATGATCTCTCGGGGCCGTCTTTTAGATAGTACAACGCTGGTTGTCCGGGGTTGATTGTTCCTTTTTCTATAACGTACATTTCTACGCTCCAAATGGGATCGGTAGCTCGTCTTCTAGAGTCTTTTTCGAGTTCTCCAGGAGCGTAAAGGTACCTGACGATCTCGTCGTTTACATCCAAAAGCTTTTCTGGGCTCTTGAGCCCCTCTGAACTCAGTTGTCGTATTTCCAAGTGTGACATGGCCAGTTAAGGAGTTAGAGGTTTACCGCCCATCGTGGATATCAGTCTAGTTTCTTCGTCGTTTAACGTTTCTACAACTTCTGGCAATCGTTTTACCCACAACTTACTACGAGCTGTAGGTTCCAACATTTCTTTAGCGTATTGGTGACCGAATAATCTTTCCGCCAAAGTATACGATTGAATCGTTCTACGATACCTTGAGCTCTGTGATTACCTACCTCACCTCTTGGCACGACTACATTTTTAGATCTCATCAAAGTGCTAAATTCAGCCATAAACTCTTTACCGGGATCTACTTTGATAATTTTAGGCCACGACAATGCAGACCTTTTGTAAATCTTTTTTATAGCTTCGACGACTTGACCGCTCGTTTTGTTGGTCAAGGGTTCAGCCTCTTTATACCGAGTAGCCACATCAACTACCGTCAACGCGTATCTATACGTTTTTGTACCAAGTGTATCGTGGGGTAGGTATAGGAGATCAGCTTGATGCATTTCATTGGGTAATCCTAGCGATCTATTGAGACTCGTAGGTCTAGGAATACTTGTGGGACCCAGTAAATATATTTGCCACAAGGCTTGTTTTCTTAACCAATTTCTAGCATCCTTTTTAGAAACGTCGGCTTTCAACGATAATTTTGTTACGGCTCCTTCACCTTTCCAGTAGCCTCGAGGACTGTAAAATATATTTCGCATTTTTGTTTTCATTTTATCTTAACGTTTTATAAATTAAAAAACCCAAAACAGCGGAACCTCCTAAGATGAATACAATTTCACCCGTCTTTTGTTGTTCGCTGGGAACGTAAAAATCGGACAATGTGGGTTCGCGAGGTAATTGCATGTCTTCGCCTGTCACTTCGTTATATTCTCGCGAAGCATCGTCGACGTTGCGAAATGTTTTTTAGCCTTTACTTCCTTTTGTAGTCGCTCGTTGAGATAATCTAGATACTTGGTTCTTTGTACCTGCCATTCGTTTCTCGCTTGGGTTAATCTTTCTAAGGCCAAGTCGTGCCGTGCCGTCTTTGTCGGCATCAGACTTTCCTAAACCCGAAAATAGAAAGTTTGACCCCGTAAACGCCAAAGCATTTATTGAAGCTCCACCAACCATCATTAATACGCTTGCCATGATTTTATTAAACTTTATAAAAAATAAAAGTATAAAAAACATTTTATTACAAATAAAATGTTGTCATAAAAAATTATCTGTTCGTATAAATAAAATGTACGCGATTTATGGAAGTAAGCTGAATCCTCATAGAAGTTTTAAAAATCTCAGAGCGATTAAAGACCAACTAAAACGCCAATTTTGTTGGGACTTTTTGGACTTATCTGATAGTTTATGCCTCCCCAAAACTAATGTAACAAGTTTCATAAGTCTGAAAAAAAAAAAATGTTTTTGAGCCTTTTCCTTCTGAGCCAATTTGACTCGATTCAGAAAAGGCCGAGGTCAACTGCGTACCGTATCGCGCGAGTGCTGACGTATACGTGTAGAAACATATGACGTCACTGTATTATACGACAATGTTTTACTTAGAGTCTGTACGTATATTTTTGTCTAAGGCTAGTATTACTTGATTCAGGTGTAACACTACGGTAAACATATTTTAAAGTGTTGACATCTTTGTGAGACACATTTAGAATTTGGGTTGTAGGCTTAATTGTTCTTGCTGAAAAGCTAGTTATGAGTCATACTTTCCTTTGTTTGCAGTCGGCTTTTATTGGGACCTGCGCGGTGAGTTGTGTGTGAGCTGATGCTATACTCTAGTCTGGCGACTTTGCTTATGCAGCCCTCATAAGGACCCGCACTTTCTCAGAACTATACACACAATTTCTGTTATAAGGTACCAGACTCAATCGCATGCAGCGCATGCGGTACCGTGCGTGTACAGTGCATGTTGAGTCAAGCGAGCTTAGACAGGGAGACGGCCAGGGCTCTGGCTGCTCGAGACGGCAACCGCAGGGAACGTCGTCGTGGTTGGGGCGCGTGAGTCCAGGACAGGATTGGAATGCTCGGTGCCTTTAGAGTTGGAATGGCTCCAGCCTTCAAACGGAATTGTGCCTTCAAACCCAGCTGAGTTTTCATACTAACACTATTGGGTCGTCAGGAAGTGTAAACAAACGCAGTCTCAGTCAGAAGATATCTTGCATATCGTATAATGTACTGGTTTTATTATTCGATCTGTAAAACAATAACAAACATCGAATACAACTTTAAGTATGCTGTCTTGAAATTATGTGAAATAAACAGTGCTCATGCAATGCCCCTTTAAAATGGCAATATCCGAATTATAGGGAAATATAATCTTTCTATAAGTCATGTCTATCATCCCTATCAGTGTTATCAGTAAAATGGCCTGAAATAAGTATTTTAAACCTATATTCAGTTATACAAGCAGCCAGAAAATCACTGTTAAAGGCTAAATCTGATTTCCAGGCACATGTTCATGTCAATAATCAATCACAATCACAGTAACAAAATGAAGGATAACTTCTTAAATTAACACCAAAAATGCAGACTTACTTCTTTGGCAAGACTCTTCTGCAGGGGACTGAGCACTGGATTTGGTCGTATCTCAAGCAAATACTGTAAAAACTGGGTTCTATTTTTACCCAAACTGACTGAAGACAAAACATAAGCAAATATGGCTGAACTGATTTATGTGACATGTGTGTATAAACTAACTAAACTATTGAGGGCGCTCTTCACTCTGGCACTTCTGTCCAGCAACTCTGGTTCACCAGAACATCCTCCGCCCCGATGAGGGCCTAGTCCTCATCTCTGTAGCCTTCCGCTGGATAGATGACGGCTATCTTGGTGATGGGTCTGACATACTCTCCAGCAGATGTCCGCACCCTGACATTGCGAACTCTCCCATCTGGTCCAGGGTAGACGTCAAGAACTCGGCCGATGTGCCACTTGCCTCGGACTGCGTTCGGGTCAGCCACAGTCACGATGTCGTTCACTCGAACATTACGCCTCTCTGCCTGCCACTTCTTGCGTGGAACCAACAGCGGTAGGACATCTCGGCTCCAGCGTCGCCAGAATGAGTCCACGATCTTCTGTATGAACTCTACTCGGTGCCTTGGGTTCTTCGTATCTCGGAATGGACCTTGGGGTACCTCAGATGAAGACCTTCCAAGCAGGATGTCGTTTGGGCAGAGGTAAGCGCCATCATCTGGGTCGTTCGGGATTCTTCCAATCGGTCGCTGATTGATGAGATTGGCAACTTCGAGCAGGACTGTGTACAACTCAAAAGGTGTGAGCACTTGGGCACCAACTGCGTGCTTCAGTGCGGACTTGCAGCTTTTCACGAGTGCCTCGGCACAGCCATTCTGGTGTGGGGCTGCAGGTGAGATGAACTTCCACTCCATCTGTTTTTCTGCGCAGAATTGCTGAAGCTCCTCGGCATTCCACCCCTTTATCATCTCGCGAAGCTCTCGCGAAGCTCCTACTAGCTGTGTGCCATTGTCGCTTATCATTACTGCCGGATAGCCTCGGATGGAAAAGAACCTGCGGAGAACCTGCATGTACTCCATGGTGGAACAGTCAACTGCTAGCTCCAGGTGGACCGCTCTCGTGTTTAGGCATGTGAAGATAACGCCGTAGTGTTTTGACGTCTTGTTGCGCCCGATCTTCACCTGGTAGGGTCCAAAGTAGTCACACGATGTGAAGTGAAACGGTGGCGTGTATGGTGCCAACCTCTGCTTCGGCAAGTCGGCCATAATTTGTGATTCCACCTTGTGTTCCGCTTCTCGGCAGAACACACATCTGAACTTCACCGTCTTGGCGAGGGTGTGAGCTTTCAGGATCCAGTAGTTTTGTCTTATCTTCGCTACAGTGGTTGCGACACCTGTATGCCCATACTGGTGCATGTGACGCACGATCAGACGTGATACATAGTGGTTGTTCGGCAGTAGGGCTGGATGCTTCGATTCATACGACAGTGAGGCTTCCTTCACTCGACCTCCTACCCTCATTACTCCATCTGCATCTATGAATGGACTCAGTGTCTTGAATTCTCCCTTAGCGAGGCGGTCATGGAGGCTCTTCTGTGCATTGTTAATCCAATACTTTTCTGCGTCTTGGAGCTCTTGTGGTGAAAGTGGACCATCTTTGGCTACCATTCCGTTTTGTCGTTTAGCACGCAAGTTCCAGACGAATCTCAGAGTGTAGGCCGTTACTCTGTTCAGCTTCCTCCAGGAGGAAATCTTGCTGCAATCAATGGCCTCTGGTCTCATCTGTGTCACGAAGACATTTTGTGTCTTTCGTTGCTCTCTTTCTACTTCAGCTCGGTCCACGATGGAAGCATCTTGGGGCCAGTCATCTTCGGGTAGGCACAGGAAGTCTGGCCCGTGTTGCCATCGCTCGGTCAGTTTCTTGACAGGTATGCCCCGAGACACGTCGTCTGCTACATTGAACTCCCCTGGGATGTGCCTCCACTGCGACGGATCGGAGGCACCCTGAATTTCTCCAACTCGATTTGACACGAATGGCTTGAAGCCTCGTGCTGTGCTACGTATCCATGCCAACGCAATCATGCTGTCAGACAGAAAGATTGTCTTCTCTATCTGAAGTCTGGTTTCCTCAGTGATGGTCATGTACAGACGGGCAGCTACTACCGCTGCTTGTAGCTCAAGGCGGGGTATGGTCAGCTTCTTTAAGGGTGCAACTCTTGACTTCGCTGCAACGAATCGGACATCATATCTACCATCACTCCGCAGCCATCTGACATAAGCGCAAGCTCCAAAGGCCTGTTCTGATGCGTCTGAGAAAATACAGAGTGTCGGATTTCCGATGACATCAGAGGGGGTGAGTGATCTCTGGAAATGCACGTCATTTAGCTCTACCATTTCTTTAAACAGTTGGATCCATAAGTTTTGCTCGGGCAATGGAAGTTCTTGATCCCAGTCGAGTCCCCTTTGCCAAAGTCTCTGCATACCGATTTTTGCTCGTATCAGGAACGGTGCAGCAAATCCAATCGGGTCAAAGACTCTGGCAACTTGACTCAGGACACTTCGTTTCGTGAGTTTTATCTTGGGGCCTTCAGCTTCTGTAGACAAATATTTGTCTAGGTCCAGGGTGACTTTGTAGGACAAGTCGTCATCTTTAGGGTTCCATACTGTCCCTAAAACTTTCTCTTGTGTCGGGTCCTCATTTGGTTTCAGCTCATGGTCATGGTTAGCAGGGTTTCCTGTCAGTGGTTTGTTGGACAGCCAGCCTTTCACCTTAAATCCGCCTTTGCTTAGGATGCTGTCGAGGGCGCTCGTCAACCTTTGCGCATCTTCTATGGTGGGGACAGAATCACAGATGTCATCCATGTAGGTGTTCTCCTTCAACACTCGTGCTGCCTCTGGAAACTTATATTCTCCTTCTTCTGCTGTTTTCTTCAATGCTGTTTGCGCCATAGCCGGTGCAGGCTTGTCTCCGAACGTGAGGACGGTTTTGACGTACACATCTGGCTGTTGGTCAGTGTTCATGTCTCTCCACAGGAACCGGTGAACATGCTGATCTCTCTCTGGTATTAAGATTCTGTGGTACATTTTTGAAATGTCACCGATGACAGCTACTTCGTTCTCTCGAAATCTCAGGATCACTCCAAACAGGTTGTTCAGTAGGTCGGGCCCTTTCATCCAGTAGTCATTCAAGCGATGCCCTTGATATATCGCCGATGTATTGAACACTATGCGTAGTGGGGTGCTTTTACTGTCTGGCTTCAGGACTCCATGGTGAGCGATGTAGTGAATTGGACCGGTGTAGGACTTTAACTCCTCTTCAGACAGCTTTCTGGCAAACCGCATCTCTGTCATCTCTTTTATCTGTTTATCGTAGGCGCTGGCATGGTCAGAATTCTTCATAAGTCGTCGTTCTGTTGATTCTAGTTTTCGCTCTGCCTGTAGTTTATTATCTGGAAGTAGATTTGGATCCCTTTTCCATGGATATGACATGATCCACTGGTTGCCAATCTTAGTACAACTTTCGTCAATGATTCTGGCTTCCTCTATTTCAGTAGGGCTCATCTTTTGTGGTTTACAGCTGCATGTATTCGAACTAACTCCCATGGCTTCAGTTGTCCAGAAATCTGCTAAGTCGACTGGTGTCGAAAACTTCACGTGCAATACTCGGCTGGTTCGCGTTGGTCCCTCAGGGATTGCTCCGAAAATCACCCAACCCAGTGGTGATCGACGAGCAACTAGACTTCCAGCTTCTCTGGTCTCTCCGCAGTGCATCTTTGCATAATCTATTCCGATCAAAAGATCAACAGAGCCGCTTCCTCGATGGAGACTGTCAGGGTGGATTTTGAAGGGTTGTGCTATGGTTGTGAGCTCCACATTGGCCAACTCGTCACTGATGCAGGGAATGCCGATGGCTGATACTGTATGGAACTGGGGCTTGTTCAGGGGACGGATACGAACCTCGTATATCTTTGTTCGTAATTCTTCTTCCTCTCCTCCAACCTTGGTGATTGTGGTTACAACTTCTTTTCCTTTCAGCTTCAGATTTTCAGCAAGTGACATCCGAACTAAACTTATCTGAGCTCCAGAGTCAAACAGTAGGTTTCCTAGCTGATGGTTGCCATGGTTACCGATAACATCAACCAAAACAGTAGGTAGCATTGCTTCTCTACAGCTTACTGACGCGATGCCAACAAGACTGGTGTTACTGCGAGCAGTAGGGTGTAACAGTGGGTGATGAAAGAGCTTACATTGGGTGCCATTCATCATCTCTGGGCATTGGCGTCTTCTGGAACAGGTCGTAGCATTATGGTTTCTGCCGGCCTTCTTCAAACAACTGAAACATGCATGGTTGGTTTTCATCAACTGCATTCGGTCAGCGGGGCTCATGGACTTTAATTTTGTGCATTGATCCAACCAATGCTCGGACGTTTCACACAGCCAACACTTGAAACTGGGGGGAAACTTTCGGTCAGTGGCCTTTGTGATGTAGTTAACTGCTACTGTGTTACGTGCAGAAGTCTGGTTTCTTACTGGGGCTGTAGCTCTCATGCGTGTCTTCATTTCAGACGTCATCCAATTCATCAAATTTTCCAAAGTAGCCTCCTTCTTTTCTCCCTCAAGGACTCTAAACCACACCTTTCGGTCATCTGTGGCCAATTTCCTTTCGATCAGTGCAAGCATGTAGTTGTTATCCATATCGTGGGGTCGGCCAACTTCTTTCAAAATATTGTAACTCCTCTTAACTAGGTGTACCAATTCACAAAATCTATTGTCTTCTTCATCCCGGAGGGCTTTGAATTTTGTGATGTCTTGAGTGATGATGTCTGCCACAAATCTGGGGTCCCCATAGATGGAATTTAGGTAATCCCATGCTGCGTCATAATCTGACCCCAATCCCTGGATGAGGTCAAGGGGTTTGCCATGCAAACATGTACGTAGGATAGCTATCGCATCCCTCTTACTGTATCTTTTATCTATCATATGGCAGAAATCAGACTTAAAGGTGAAGTACTCACGTACATCTCCGGAAAATTTCGGCATTTTTGGCTTTTCTAATCTGAGTGCAGATGAAGAAAGACTGGTCGGGGCATGTTTCGTCTCGGTTGTAGAGGGGGTGTCATCTGGTTTTTCAGACATCACAGGGGTTGCTGTATCCAGAACAGATTGGACGGAATTTGCAGATTGGACGGAATTTGCAGATTGGACGGAATTTTCAGCGATCTGGTCAGCGTTTTCAGGTTCGGCAGTAATCTCATCATCGTGGGTAGCATTTTCGGGGTTAGCAATTGATGGAGACGGTACATCATCAGGGTGGTCATTTTCTGCTTCGGGGTCAGCAACAGTTTTGGAACGTATGAAATCGGTAACTTCACACTTCATCTTTAAATAGGAATCTTGGCAGGCCTCTAACCAGGTTTCCTCAGCTTCAAACTGCTCTTCATCTTCAATTTTCTCAGTGTACTCTTCATGCTTAACCAGCAGATTATCATAAGCCTGGTCGAGTTTAATCAATAAATCTCCTACCTCTTCGGCAGTGCGATCTCCCTCTATCAAGGTGTGCAGTGCCTTACCCAGTCGTGTCAATGCAGCCTTCGCATTTCGTCTCTTCAACTTGGCTTCTTTCGCAGTATCGGTCATATCTAACGGAATTGTTGTAACACCTCGGACCCCGTGGTTAGCAGCATAGAAATCGAATATTGTGGGTCGTCAGGAAGTGTAAACAAACGCAGTCTCAGTCAGAAGATATCTTGCATATCGTATAATGTACTGGTTTTATTATTCGATCTGTAAAACAATAACAAACATCGAATACAACTTTAAGTATGCTGTCTTGAAATTATGTGAAATAAACAGTGCTCATGCAATGCCCCTTTAAAATGGCAATATCCGAATTATAGGGAAATATAATCTTTCTATAAGTCATGTCTATCATCCCTATCAGTGTTATCAGTAAAATGGCCTGAAATAAGTATTTTAAACCTATATTCAGTTATACAAGCAGCCAGAAAATCACTGTTAAAGGCTAAATCTGATTTCCAGGCACATGTTCATGTCAGTAATCAATCATAATCACAGTAACAAAATGAAGGATAACTTCTTAAATTAACACCAAAAATGCAGACTTACTTCTTTGGCAAGACTCTTCTGCAGGGGACTGAGCACTGGATTTGGTCGTATCTCAAGCAAATACTGTAAAAACTGGGTTCTATTTTTACCCAAACTGACTGAAGACAAAACATAAGCAAATATGGCTGAACTGATTTATGTGACATGTGTGTATAAACTAACTAAACTATTGAGGGCGCTCTTCACTCTGGCACTTCTGTCCAGCAACTCTGGTTCACCAGAACAACTATCATCAATACAGTCTTTGGCGAAATGTTCTGCACATTTGACCATTTCGACAGCCTAAAATCAGATATTGTATTGTCTACAAAGCGGACCCACTGTCCCCTTTAAACTCCATTCAGCACATGGGAATCGCAGGAAGGTTAGGTCAGGGTTTTTGTCGCTGTTCCTCGTGCAACCCCCAACTACACACGATCGAGGCATAATGATTATCTCAGAACCATGCTCATACTGAAATAATACCAAAATTAGACAAAATAGACGGGAAAACGGAGGAGTTATGTCGACCAAAACTTTTCCAGCAGCATCAACTCCACGTACGTACATGCATAGTGTTTGCCTGTAGCATCAACCGACTCTACACGTGTACGTCACGGGGTCACGTACATATACATTTACATACATAATGAGCTTTCGCGAAACAGGATAAATGGTTCAGAATAACAACCCCTTTTTTTAAATTAAAAAATCCCTCTCGTCTGCAAACTAATCTCCATCAGTTAAAAGAGTATTTAAACTGTCGGAAAAGTCAAAAAAGTAAAAAACAAATTGGCGTTTTAGTTGCTCTTTAAGGGTTTGACGCGAATCAAACATTAACCGTTAAATTTCCAATGTTGAGTCCAGACGATGTGGTTGTACCCGGTACGAGTCGATTGGCTTTCAACATTGACTTAGAGTCTGGAGGCACTGGCGCTGATGACAATAGAACTCTGTACAATAACGTGGGGCGAAATTTGATCAAAAAAGTAAGAATATGTCTCGAAGGTATTCAACGTTTTTAAAGACATGTGGCGACCTAAAAATTCAGAACATTCGTATCGGGGAATCGAATCTCCCAACATTACAAAAATACGAATCGGAGCGGATGATGCGGTAGATGATGCGAATTCTGGAAAAGACAAAGCCATATAAATATAGCCGACGCTTACAAAAATAGATATTGCATTCCTCTAGATTTTGGAATGCTTAGGGATCATCAACCGCATCATCCATCGGCGCTCAACGACAGACTATAACGTACGAGTTTACGTTTAACGATCACGAAAGCGTCGTCAAGTCTACAGATACCGAAGCCAAGTACAACATTTCTGGGTTGTCTCTCGAATTTGACGTGGTGACCAATAAAACGTTAACTTCTGCCATCAGACAAAAATATCGAGGCAAGAGTCATTTTCTATTCGATCAAGTTCAAAGATATCTCGTCAGAGACTTGGACAAATCCGATACGACTTGAAACATTAATCTTAACCAATCGATTAAAAGTCTAAAGGGAGTAGTACTTTTATTCAAGGAACCCAGTAACAAAAATCCGGGGCATTTTTATAACCCTAAAACCGAAAAAGTAAACGTCACGATCGAGGGTAAACCAAATTAATTGTACAGTCAAGGTATGAGGCGTTATCAACACTGGGAAGAAATTTGCAAGTTTTTTCGGAGACTCTCACACGGAATTTGGTGCCGGTGTGACAAAGACCTTAGCCTGTGGAACCTGACGATGGGTGAGTACTTTAGAAAAAGAAGCCGAGGCTGCTGGGGCTCTAAAATGTTACGTTTTCTTGGTGATGGACGCGCAAATGATTATCGAAGATGGAAGATTTAGCGGCGTTTACTACTAAAAAATCAGGGGTATAGTTATATAACATGTTTCCAAAGACACCTCACTGCGCCTTGATATGCGGTAGAACCAACTCTGGTAAAACTAAATATGTTTTAGACTTGTTGGAAACAGAGTATAGGAGTCACTTTGAAAAGATTGTCGTCATTTGCCCCACGTTGAGTAACAACAAGTCTTATCACAAGAGAGCTTGGCTTTGGTTAGATCCCGAGATATACCTATATGTGACTTGACCGTAGAAAAAATATCTCTCAACGAAGCTTTGGAATTTTATAGAACCAGACTACGAGGATTACACGTGTTATTTTTGATAGACGACTGCAGCGCGGAACAAGAAATATAATATCGTAAAGCAGCTTTGGATAAAAACACTTGCACATTGACGAAGTTGGCCTTTAGTGGTAGACACGACAATCACTATTGTTGGTTGTTGACTCAAAAGTACAATTGTGTTATGACAGATTATCGCGCTTAAACCGCTTTTGTTGTGTTGTTCTATTGCAAAGATAAAAGTAGTTTCGATCAATGTCTCGATGAAAATGATGCGGTACCCTTGGAAGAAAGATCTAGAATTAAAAGGATTCTAAGAGACATGCCTTATAGTAAATTGTTGATAACAACTGATCCTCCGGTTTGCTGGAGTTTGCTGTAGCTAGCTGTAGTTTTGCTATACATTTGCTGCAATTTGTTATATAGCTAGCTGTAATTTGCTGTATAGCTAGCTGTAATTTGCTGTATAGCTAGCTGTAATTTGCTATGTAGCTACTTGATAGATAGTTGATAGCTAGCTGTTTTTTGCTGTAGCTGTAATTTGCTGTATAGCTAGTTGATACTCGTTATACTCGTAGTACAGCTAACTTTACTTTGTGACACCGTAAAAATTATCTAGGTATTATATAATATGATAGAATATATAGACGTCTTGCAAAAACTCGTAATAGCCGTCAACTTGTGTTTAATTTCTTACGAGTATATGACTTGTAAAACTAAGATACGAAAATATATATATATTATAAATGAACAACTCGATAGAATCTCTAAGCACATTGTCTCAACAACCGATGCAAGTAGAAACGCCTAGTGGAACTACAGAGCACAAAAATAGACTTTTAGGAGTAGTTGCTTCTGGTGATTCGAAGAAATATCTCGTTAAAGAATACTCCGTGAATGAAGTTGAAAATTTAGACTCTGTAAAACAAGAGAAACTATACAAAAACTACGAAGCTAAACTAGGTAAAGAAATGATTGTAAGTTTGGGTAGTTGCATGCTTAGTCTTTACGCAAAAGCTCTAGAGATGACTTTACTTCTGGCTTCACCGTTTGGTTATAAACTTTGTTTAGACTCGGAAGAATCTCTTACCAACGACTTCGAAAATGATCCAGTTATATCTAGCAGTATGGCTAGTTTACTTTGCGAAGTGTACTACAACTACGGACTTTATTTATCTCCTTTGGTAGCTGTGTTGATTACGACTAAACATTTTAAAAATAGATAATAATAATAATAATAATAGTAGTTCTATTATAAAAGATGGATCTAGAAACAAAAGCGGAACAAGTAGTAGAGTCGACACGGCCGACACAGCCAACGCAGGAGACGAAGGAGACGACAAGCGATAGAGAGGTTAACAAAACCCCTCACTAAAAAAGGAGTAAAAAACCCTAAAAGAGTAGAGCAGGGCAAAAAAACTAGCCGAAAGAAACAAAAAGATGAAGGAACAAATACAAAAGATGCAAAGTCTCGACGTTGAAACACCCAACCAAACACAAACCGTTACGATAGACTGTATTCCTAGCTGGGGGTATGCGGTAGTCGGCTTGGCTGTTTTAGGACTCTCATACTTAGTAGTAGTGCAGGTAAACTCTTGAGCACACTTTGGCCTTTTCTAAAGAAATATGAAAGGTCATATGAATATGGATAAGTGTATAGAAATTAAGATATGAATATGGATAGGTATATAGGATGAGAAATTTCATGCCAGTTTGACCATTTTTGTAAAGGGTATTGAAATGGGAAGAGAGGGTAAGAATTTTCGGCACAGTTTGACCTAAGTAATAAATAATCATGATATGACGTATGAAATGATAACGATAGGGCACGAAGGTTATAAAAAATCATCCCAGTTTGACCTAATGTAAGGAAAAGGGTTGAATAATGAACGAGGAAGGTTGAGAATTTGAGCCCAGTTTGACCTAATGTAAAGAAAAGGTTTGAACAATGTATATGAGAAAGATTGGAGAACTTGAGCCCAGTTTGACCTATGGAACGGGATGACTATGTAAAATATGACCCCGGTGATAAATATTAATAAATACAGTCGGAGGGAAACTTGGCCAGCTGTTTTTGGGGGGTGGATAATCCCTGGACAATGGACCGTAATTGGACAATGGACTGTAATTGGCTGAGTGCTGCGGTGCCAATGTGGTCCGGAAACGGTCCTAATGAAGGCGGATAATCCCACGGACAATAGCGGAGAACATCAAACAGAATCATCCAAACAGATATCATGGATATTTGCCCAGAAATATGTGATGACTGTTTTCCACGATTAAAACATTTATCTATGGAAGTAACAGAACTGCAAAGGAATACACGGTGTCTGTACGATATTAACCGTCATGTAAACCTATCCCATTTTTGAAATAAAACTCAAATAAATTCAATATTTGTTCATGTGTATTCACTCATTTATTTATTTATTTTTCTGTACAAACTCTGCCCATTGAGGATTCCCTTAATCGTCATTTTTATGTTTTTCTTCTTTGATATGTACGAACATTATGACTGGTAGTAAATGTACATGACACGTTTGGGAAACATTCACCGGTTCAGGCCCGCTCATTCAAACCTTGGAGGAATCGTAGAGTATCATATCAGTGTCTTTGTTTACTTATAGAAACGTCCAAAGGCAGGGGACAAAGTGTAAATTTTTCAGTCGACTTTCAGCTAATTGATTCTTCTATACAAGCGGTGACTTATCGGTAACATCGTTTCAGTAGCAAGTTCTCCCCCTAGGTAGGCCAATACTATTTTGTTTAACAGGTTTGATGGTCGACCGCTATATGTACACACTTTCGTGTGTGTAAACAACATTGCATAAGATGCAACAGCAAAGTAATCCGTTTATTTGTTATTGTGACGTGACACGACCATACAAGGCCAATGAAAGGAATGGATAAACTCGTAGAAACACAATGTTTTCGGACTATACGTTATGACTGAGGCAAAGACTGTTTCTCCTAAATTTACTTCTTTTATTGGACTGGGAAGTTCGAAGTGAGCCATGTAAAGTAGAAAGTGTGCGAAAAGTGCACGTACAAATAAAACAAAACGTAAAATTCGAAATAATCAAAGCAGATTACCAAAAAGCGAAAACTAAAAGTAAAATAGAACAATGTACAAATGAAGAGTAAGTTTGTAAAATACAAATGTATACGCTAATGTGATTAGCGTTCGGCTTAAAGAAGTAAAACTATAAAATTACAATAGTCTTTCTGAAACTATTAGTCTTTAATTATCACTGTCTTCCTCGCTATTCAAGTTCCTCTTCATCTTGTTGGAAAAGTTCATCAAATTTGGCCTGGTGTTTAGGCATTACTCTGTTCAGGGCTTTGTTTACTTCCAGACCCTTATTTACTTTTTCTTCGAGATCTTCCACAATATCTTGGTGCGTATCACTATCTTTCAGATGTAGGTAACTTTGACAAAAAATCCTTATAGGTGTTGAAAAAGATTCGCTTAACTGCCCAATGGGTCTTTCTATTGGCTTTTTCCTTGGCTTGATCTTCACCCATACCACAGTTGACGTACTTTATATATTTTTCACTCCACATCTCTTCAGTGGCTTCTTTGGCCTCTTCCAACCAGTCTAGATAGGTGACATTGTCTTCTAATTCAGAACTAGACCCATCTTCATCCGATAATTCGTCATCTTCTACCTCCGTTTCAGATTCCGAATCATTTTCCTCGAAATCTTCATCTTCATCCTGCGTAGATTCAGTTTCACAGTTTTCTATTTCTGAATCTTCAAATCTACGCTTTTAAAAATCGGGTTCAGAATTATACACGTCACAATTTTCAGATTGAATACCTTCAATTTCAGGATCATCGGCAACTTGATTCATTGTAGATTCCTCTTCAGCATGTACATTTTCTGCATGCCTGCGTAGGTTATATCTCCGTCCAAAGCTTTTGTTACACTGGTGACAAGCATGGGGTTTGACTGCAGAAATAGCATTCATGTTGAATCTCTGAAGGTTAATCTCCGAATGACAAGAAACGGATGAAATCGTCTTTTTGTTGCTCACTGTTCTTCTAATTTCTTGCTCTTTTTATTGCTCATTTGCTCATTACTTGCTCTTTTCGCTGCTCATTCACTAATTTCTTGCTCTTTTCGTTGCTCATGTGCTCATTACTTGCTCTTTTCGCTGCTCATTTGCTCATTACTTGCTCTTGAGCGTTTTGTTCAAGTTAAAAGCGGCAGAGCGATTGGAAAATTTAAATAACTCGACTGAAACACCAACCTAATTACTCTGTCATCGTCTGGGAGACCATCCATTAACCTTAACAAAACGCTCAAGAGCAAGTAATGAGCAAATGAGCAGCGAAAAGAGCAAGTAATGAGCAAATGAGCAACGAAAAGAGTAAGAAATGAGTAAATGAGCAACAAAAAGAGCAAGAAATTAGCAAATTAGCAGCGAAAAGAGCAAGTAATGAGCAAATGAGCAACGAAAAGAGCAAGAAATGAGTAAATGAGCAATAAAAAGAGCAAGAAATTAGCAGAACAGTGAGCAACAAAAAGACGATTTCATCCGTTTCTTGTCATTCGGAGATTAACCTTCAGAGATTCAACATGAATGCTATTTCTGCAGTCAAACCCCATGCTTGTCACCAGTGTAACAAAAGCTTTGGACGGAGATATAACCTACGCAGGCATGCAGAAAATGTACATGCTGAAGAGGAATCCACAATGAATCAAGTTGCCGATGATCCTGAAATTGAAGCTATTCAATCTGAAAATTGTGACGTGTATAATTCTGAACCCGATTTTTAAAAGCGTAGATTTGAAGATTCAGAAATAGAAAACTGTGAAACTGAATCTACGCAGGATGAAGATGAAGATTTCGAGGAAAATGATTCGGAATCTGAAACGGAGGTAGAAGATGACGAATTATCGGATGAAGATGGGTCTAGTTCTGAATTAGAAGACAATGTCACCTATCTAGACTGGTTGGAAGAGGCCAAAGAAGCCACTGAAGAGATGTGGAATGAAAAATATATAAAGTACGTCAACTGTGGTATGGGTGAAGATCAAGCCAAGGAAAAAGCCAATAGAAAAACCCATTGGGCAGTTAAGCGAATCTTTTCAACACCTATAAGGATTTTTTGTTAAGTTACCTACATCTGAAAGATAGTGATACGCACCAAGATATTGTGGAAGATCTCGAAGAAAAAGTAAATAAGGGTCTGGAAGTAAACAAAGCCCTGAACAGAGTAATGCCTAAACACCAGGCCAAATTTGATGAACTTTTCCAACAAGATGAAGAGGAACTTGAATAGCGAGGAAGACAGTGATAATTAAAGACTAATAGTTTCAGAAAGACTATTGTAATTTTATAGTTTTACTTCTTTAAGCCGAACGCTAATCACATTAGCGTATACATTTGTATTTTACAAACTTACTCTTCATTTGTACATTGTTCTATTTTACTTTTAGTTTTCGCTTTTTGGTAATCTGCTTTGATTATTTCGAATTTTACGTTTTGTTTTATTTGTACGTGCACTTTTCGCACACTTTCTACTTTACATGGCTCACTTCGAACTTCCCAGTCCAATAAAAGAAGTAAATTTAGGAGAAACAGTCTTTGCCTCAGTCATAACGTATAGTCCGAAAACATTGTGTTTCTACGAGTTTATCCATTCCTTTCATTGGCCTTGTATGGTCGTGTCACGTCACAATAACAAATAAACGGATTACTTTGCTGTTGCATCTTATGCAATGTTGTTTACACACACGAAAGTGTGTACATATAGCGGTCGACCATCAAACCTGTTAAACAAAATAGTATTGGCCTACCTAGGGGGAGAACTTGCTACTTAAACGATGTAACCGATAAGTCAATTAGCTGAAAGTCGACTGAAAAATGTACACTTTGTCCCCTGCCTTTGGACGTTTCTATAAGTAAACAAAGAAACTGATATGATACTCTACGATTCCTCCAAGGTTTGAATGAGCGGGCCTGAACCGGTGAATGTTTCCCAAACGTGTCATGTACATTTACTACCTGTCATAATGTTCGTACATATCAAAGAAGAAAAACATAAAAATGACGATTAAGGGAATCCTCAATGGGCAGAGTTTGTACAGAAAAATAAATAAATAAATGAGTGAATACACATGAACAAATATTGAATTTATTGAGTTTTATTTCAAAAATGGGATAGGTTTACATGACGGTTAATATCGTACAGACACCGTGTATTCCTTTGCAGTTCTGTTACTTCCATAGATACATGTTTTAATCGTGGAAAACAGTCATCACATATTTCTGGGCAAATATCCATGATATCTGTTTGGATGATTCTGTTTGATGTTCTTGACTCGAGTCCAAATCAAGTATCGATCGGTTCTGGAATTAATCTAACGCGAGACCGCCCCAATCATCACAAACCCATTACCTTTCGGGTTTTCCATAATCTACTATCCGAACCCCCCCAAACACGCACATTGTTCCCCTAAATCACTGTCGCCTCTCTCCGCTATTGTCCGTGGGATTATCCGCCTTCAAAAGGACCGCTTCCGGACCACGTTGGCACCGCAGCACTCAGCCATTTACAGTCCATTGTCCAATTACAGTCCATTGTCCAGGGATTATCCACCCCCAAAAACAGCTGGCCAAGTTTCCATCCAGCTGTATATGTATTAATATTTATCACCGGGGTCATATTTTACATAGTCAACCCGTTCCATAGGTCAAACTGGGCTCAAATTCTCCAATCTTTCTCATACATTATTCAACCCTTTTCCTTACATTAGGTCAAACTGGGCTCAAATTCTCAAGCTTCCTCGTTCATTATTCAAACCTTTTCCTTACATTAGGTCAAACTGGGATGATTTTTTTTAAACCTTCGTGCCCTATCGATATCATTTCATACGTCATATCATGATTATTTATTACTTAGGTCAAACTGTGCCGAAAATTCCTACCCTCTCTTTCCATTTCAATACACACCCTTTACAAAAAAAGGTCAAACTGGGATGAAATTTCTCATCCTACACCTATCCATATTCATATCTTAATTTCTATACACTTATCCATAAATTATTCATATGACCTTTTCATATTTCTTTAGAAAAGGTCCAAGTGGGCTCAAGAGTCTACCTACACTACTCTTAGTACAGCCACCAATAATTAAAATAGATACTAAGAACGTTGCAAATACTCTTTATCACGGTGCTGTGTTGAGTTTGTTGACTGTAGGTTATACCATGTTGGGTAAACAACTTTTGAAAATGAAACCTGCCGATCTAGGAAAATTAGATGTAGAAGATACCGTCCAAATTACCGCTACGGTAGGTGGTGCCCTAGCTACGCAGTCTTGGTTAGTGAGTCAAGGTTTACTTCCTCAAAATGTAGTAAATACAGCGTAAAATAAAAAATAAACGATTATTTAAAAATGGCTGAAGGCGGAGAAGATTTCAAAATGGCTGACTTTGATACGACGAATGAAGTCGATGTAGATGCCGACGCTGATTATGATTGGGACGAAACTTATGACGAGACTAGTTTTTCACCTCCACGTCAACTACTTCTAACCCAACCACAGTCTGCTACTGAAGCGGGTAATAGGTTGGATAGATATTCTAATTACAAAAATGCCGCTTACGCAGAATCTTTTAATGATTTTATGGAAAGCAAAGGTTATAGAAAACCAACGAATATAAGATATGAAAAAGAATGAAACTGCTGCAAACTGCTGACTGACTGAATGGACCTGAAATATACAAATCAAAAAATTAGCTGGCCCGACGTTTCGAACTTAAGCAAGTTCTTTCTCAAAGGTGAATGACAGAGTACAAGAAACAGACATGTAGGGAACACACATGCATGAGGGGGTGGGTGGAGAAACACAAAAGAGGGATGCAAAAGAGCATGGCAGATAGGCAGTGGGTAAACATCAAAGGGAGAGGAAAGGACAGCCAGGAAGACAGGAACAAAGAGGTGTGATTAGGGTAAGGATGAAGGAGGGGGAGGGATTAAGATGAAGGTTGAAGCTGGGGAAATGGACAAAGGAGTGTGGTTAGGGGGGGGGGGGTTGAATTGAAGGTGGTAATAGGGCAAGAAAAGGAACAAAGAGAAGTGGCAAGGATAAACAGGAAATGGAAAGACAACACCATTTGGCCAAGAGACCCCAAGAGGGTTTTGCCAGGAGGATAATCTGTAAACAAATGACAATGGGGGACAAATTTTAAGTTAATCATTCCCTTCCTGGATGTTGAGACCATGTGGTTGAATAGTCCGAAGACGTTTCATCCAAACTTTCTCTCGGCTGAGGCGAACTGAGTCCTTGCGGTGGTAAAGTGATTCTATGCCCTGTAGAATCATATCAGAAATGGAATGGTTAGGCAAGTTGAAGTGATGACCAACAGGGGTGTCCATTTTCTTGGTGTTCACAGTCGACCGATGGCCATAGAAACGCTTTTTGAGCGTGTTCTTGGTCTCCCCGACATACTGGATACCACAAACCCTGCAAGAAATGAGATATATGACATTAGAGGTGTTGCAAGTGATGTTGCCATTGGTTCTGTGAGTAGTTCCAGATGAATGGCCAGAAAAGGAGTCAGGCTCCTGCATGTGAGTCTGGCAAACAACACACCTGGAATCGCACTTAAAAGTACCATGCTGTATGGGAGGGGATGCAGCTAAGGTGGGGACCTCGGCTCGAACAATCAGGTCTCGTAGATTGCGGGGGCGCCTATAAGCCAATACTGGGTTGTCAGGGGCGGCACGGGCAAGGCGATCTGAAGTATGAAGGATATGATGGTTGTCGTTAGTTATTTTACGAAGGGGAGGGAGACTGGGATGAAAGGTGGTGACCAAGGGAATCTTGGGGTCGGCATTAGTGCTAGGCGTCTTTTCCTTGAGAGCCAAATCTCTGGTGATAGATTTGGCTCTGGCGATAGCACGTTGAACTTGGCGGGACCTGTGGCCCCTGGCAACCAAGTTATTCTTCAGTACCTGTACATGATGGGAAAAGTCAGAATTATTAGAACAAATCCTTCTGAGTCTGAGTGCCTGGCTGAATGCTATGCCTGTCTTGCAATGCCTGGGGTGACAAGATATGAACATAAGATATGAACATTTTCATAAAGAAGAAGATGGTATTTACTACGACAATGTCTTGCTGACGGATAAACGCAACCCCAAAAAATGTGTAGGTATTGAAACGTTAATAAAAATAATTGCCATTGTTTCTGGAGTAAAACCACCTTTATTTATACGTGAAGAGTTGGGTTTGTTTAAAACTAGTACGACGCAATTACAACGAGAAATAAGCCAGATACCGTCCAACCCGAAAATATCGAGTTGAGTGAACTTCCAAAAGCAGCCGATGATGTTACCGATATCTTGGAAGAAGTAGTCGATACGCAAGTTCAAACTGAAGGGTTAAACTACAGAGAGCTTGCGGCTTTAGACCAAAAGCTACAAACGATAAAAGGTAAATTGGAATTGAATTTAACCGAACTTAGTAAGCTAGACGACGAAATTAATGTAACAAAAACAGAACTCGATGAATTAGGGAGCGGCGACGGCAACGAGTTTGAGATACAAGAATTAATAGATAAATTAAAAGATCTCGAAGATGAAAGATCCGCTAGAAGAACGGTCGTGCTTGAAAATTCGCACGGACTCAAAAGTCAAATCGTTAGAATCAAAGAAACGATAACTAAAATACTTCAAGACGATACCTCGTTAGCGGAAAAGATTAAAACTCTGTTTCGAGAACAGGGTGTAACTATCGTTAGTATACTAGCCGCGTTTAGTTTAGCCATAAGTACGATCGTGAGTTCGATAGTAGCTGGTGTGAGAGGTGTAGCGACTCCAACGTCAACTCCGGTTCCTCCAGCGCCTAAACCCGGTGGAGACTTGGATTAAGAATCATTTAAAAATTGTAGCCAATTTACTCAAAAAGCTCGGGGTTAAACTGTTGGTCGCCTTGCCGGGTATTTTGGGGAGTATCGCTAGTTGGCCGTTTAATTTATGAAGTATTGAGTGTCGGTTGGTTGGCCGAACATGTGTGGGCTCTATTGGTGGGTGCCGCGACTTTGATTTTTGTATACTTGCAAAAACATTAAAAATAATCGTTTGTTTAAATAACATGACTAATATATATCCTAAATTACCAAATGTACCAGATGGAACGGACAATACTAGAGTCTATAGATTAAACAAAATCGAGCAAGTACAAACAGAGATAACGACTGAGAGAGACAAGCGAGAGAAGTTCTATAAAAAATATAATAAAATTATTACTTGTTTATCGAATGCGGAGACTGCAACGGAATGCTTTGGAGCCGCATCAGGCGCTATTGGTATCGCTGGAATTGTCGGTGTCATTACTTTACCCGTTGGCGTGGTGTTAGAAGGAATAGCTATAGGATGTGTAGGTGTGAGTTTAGTTACCTATAATTACGATAGTTGCAGCCTAGGCCTAGTGCTCCATACGAGTAGTTAGTAGATCTACGTAAAAAAAAAAATGAACCCCCAACTCTACTAGAGAGTTGAGGGCTTATTTTTCTATTTTATTTTCTTGTTTTATTTTTTGTTATGAATCATTCAGTATACACATCTATTTCAACCTCGCAAACAATCATGGATTCGCCCAAAAAATTTCCAGAGGCAAACGGTATGTTTGAGACGACACCCCAATTCTATACAACTCTTAGAAATTTTGGCTGACTCATAACCACCGGTATTTAGAAACGTCCCAATTCTATACAGCGACTCTTAGAAATGTAGCTGGGTCAGCCGTCAGTCTAAAGTCACCCAAATTCCGAAACGCCTAATGACTAATCAGTCTATGACAAGTCACCCAAAATCTATATTTGGCTCAAAATTTATCCTATAAAACCCCCTCGATACTTTGATGTATCTGCAACCGAAGCCAGTATTATACTTCCAAAGATTATATTGATCCAGATGCCCAGCTTGTTGGACTGCAATTCGTCGTGTAGAATTGGACGATATGGAATTCCTTTTACAATCGCCATAGTAAATACCATAACTTGTACGTATTGTATATGTTGTTACATGTAAACTCACAAGCATGTATTTTTCCCATTGGGACGTGGTTCAGTGATTTTTACGTACAGTGGCATCGTATTATGCCAACGCCTTTACAAAACTGTGAGTTAATATTGTGTCAGCCAACTAGACAAAGGATAGAAAGATGGGTGATTTCTCGCTTGGCTAAAACAAATTTGACCCGAAAATCACATTTGTGCCATAGGGTGAGAATAGTCTGAAATGTTGCTATTTTTTCAATAATCATATCTATTGTTGTACTTTCTATTTCTCCTTCAGGTGATACATTAGATTTAAAGCTATTAAACACTCTCGTGTCTTCGACAAAAGTATCGTTCGTTGAATCATATTTTCTCAACGTAACTTTTAACTTGAGCTGAAATTTAATTCCTCTTTCGTTTAGTACGTCTTTCAATTTGTCTATGATTTTGATCTTGTCTTCGTTAAAAAATGTTTTAGGAGGCTACGTCATCTTTTATTATGGCAATAAAATATTTAAAATATATATATATATATATATAATTTGTTTTGGCTTATAAAAAATTATTTTTTTGGATCTCCGAAATTTTGGGGGGATTCCCCCTTTTAAAAAATGATTTTTTGAAATTCTGCTAGACAACTATACGACTAGATTTTAAGAAAAATAATTCTGATCTTTTTGAAATTTAGCTGGATAGGTATACGACATAATTAGAAAAAATAAAACAATAAATTTAACTGAGATAAGGGGGATGAAGAGAGAGAGGAGAGGGGGAGGGGAAGGGGAGAGAGGGGGAGCAGGGGAGAGGGGGAGGAGGGGAGAGAGAAAAGGAGTTGTTGCTGAATCGGAGTTTCCTATACTACTGCTCCAATTAAAAAAATAAAATAAAAAACCTTGCCCAACTATAAAGACCTATTTCAGATAGAGGTAAGTTCTTTCTGTCACGGAAACAAAACCATGTGAAATGAGCTTCTGGCGCTTGCTCCTATATGATTGGGTGAGGTTTGCTGAATTTGATTTTTAAAATGATAGCATTATAGTGAATGAAATGTACAATTTAGTTATTGTCACTTGAATGATTCCTGTTGAACCATGCTATTCTAGTTGATACCATCACAGATGTAAAGGGTGTTTTTTGACAAAATTGTGTATTTTCAATTTAATTTCAAAACTAAGGTCCAATTGGCGTAATCAATTAATTCTTATCTGAATAAAACTTGGTGAGAAGGCACACAAAGGATAACAATAATGATTAACATTTCATGAGTCATTTCGTGGCTCGAACAGACACGAACAAACATGTTTGGACACGTACATGTAATGTTTGTCTACGACTGAATGACTTGGCTACGGCTTGAAATTACACACGAGTCTACGGAAAGTGGCTGCGGCCGCTACAATAGACATGTGTGTAACATCCAGCCATAGCCAAGTCATTCGGACAGGGCCCGATGAGCTCTATTCTCAGTTCCTTGGGCAATAGGTGGTTTTGGAAGGATTTTGCAGCATTGCGGACAGTACAGACAAGCCGCTATTACTTTACACTGGGTTTAATGTCCTTTGAAATTTAACCCTTTGAAAGCCGGATGACGTCTATACGATTTGCTTTTGCTGTAATTTTCAGAGATAAATGGATTTGGGGGTCAGTATTTTACTTCCACGCTGACCCGTTTAAAGTTTTGTGTGCATAGATTCTGGGAAAACAGAGAGAACAACAATTATGTTCTAGTAGTCTGGTTCCCCGACAATACCTTTGACAAAACGGGGAGCAATTTATAGACGTTGGGGAATTATCAGGTCAGGGAACTTAACTATTTCCAACGATTGTCGGCCGACAGTCATTGGAAAACAATATAAGTTTCCACTTTTCTTGAAAACGGCAGCACACCAGGTGCCATGATTTCACAGGATGCTTGAGACTGCTATTTACTCACAGTCTAGTTATGGTATCTTGTAATAATTCAGAAGTTTTGTTTTTTGATGTTTGCAAATGTTGTATATATATATACTATCTATAACGGCGATAGGTCAAATAGAAAAATAGGTGTTTTTTTGGTGTTTTTTTAATTTTTGGGGGGGTGTATTTTGTTTTTAAATAAAGTTTGTGAGGTTGATGAGGACCAGTGTGAAGTAAACAAAGTGCTGTTTTCTTCCCAAGCTGAATTCAGTTCGTCGCAGCAGAAATTTGGGGGGATGGCAGGCACAGGCCATAGTTAATCCACTGGTCGAGAACTGTGATGTAATCAGTGTACATGTATATTGTTCACGCACTTCTGTCTGTTGTAGATCATTTAGTTTTGACTTTCAAATTCCTCCGTACCGTATCAGACATGGACAAGATTCAGAGTATCATTCTAGTTGTACATCACTTGACAATGTAAATAAAGCCAAAACTGAAGAAAGAAAAGTGACTTGCCATGTTATTAGTAGTCATTGTGTGTATGCAAAACTGGGTAAACTGTACATTCTTCTCGTATTTTGCCTGTAAGTCGCAGTGCAAGTGGCTTTTCTCCTTCCCATTGAGATGAGGGCGGGGCTTGTCATGTTGTGTAGAATTTTAGAGAGAAAGAGGAGGGGCTTAAAGGAACACATTGCCTTGGTGGCGGAAAAAGCATTCGTCCTAAAACTGACATGGTTGGAAAGTTCATTCTATAAGTTGAGTATAATCATGGAGGAAGGACTAATTCATTACTTTTTGGTGGAAAATCGTTGAGTTCACAGTCCGAAAAGTCACTGAAATCGCTTAAATCTGAGCCGTAAAAGAAGTCTTCCTTTCCGCATCCGTACGACGCCATTTTGAGTAACAATATGCGCGCGCGCGTGCGTGCCCGGCCGGCCCGGCGCGATACTCCCACAATGCAACGCGGCACACGACCTTGCGGTCAGCTCCCCTGCGGTCGGAGCGCTAATTGAGATTAGTGTTTCTTGCTATTTTACGACCGCGGCAAGAAACCCAATTCGTTTGATGTTCGGCTCGTTCGAACTCCTGTTAGTCCTTCCTCCATGGTATAATGTACGCCACCGTCCGATGAAATTTTGCCCTTTTCTGAAAATCACTGACAACTACAATGTACACCGGGTATTATACAATGGTCTGATGGTGCAGATCCAGGAATTTTGTAGACGGGGGAACACACCCAAAACGAAGCCCTTTGGGCGTGGGGTCCGGGGCCCGCTTAAAGGGACACATTGCTTTGGATGTTGCGATTTGGGCTATAAAACTGAAATGGATATGGTTGGGAAGCTTTTTAAAAAGTAGAATATAAAGATTCACATAACTATCCCTTCAAATTGCGTGGTTTTTGTTAAATTTCGTGACAAATAACGGTCCGCCATTTTGTAGAACCAAATTTTTGACTCCACAAAATGGCGGACCATGTTCACCAGTCGTATTTCCAGTCGCATCTGGTTGAAGTACGTTCTGTTGATCCATTTTGATGTACTGTGGCACGGCGCGCAGCACTGGCGATATGTGTCGCGAGGTAGAGAATTGTACCTGGCGATCATCTGATAGGTTCACAAGGCCACTGGCTGCGGTGCCAGCCTAAAGATCTTACAGAGTATTTTGCGCATTATTTAGACGGTGGTATTTAGTACTGGAAATAAGTCTATGTTTCGCGGGTCAGATGTCAGGGGTAAGCGGCCAATTTTTTGTTTTGTAATCACTACTCACTAATTACAACACATTATACGTGTTTGTTTGCATGAACAACTCTTATCAAAGATAAGGAACATTTCTAAACAGCAAAATTTCATGACATTTGAAGGCAATGTGTCCCTTTAAGGGCCCCGAATTATTTTGGATTCTGGCCACTTTCACTTACTTTTTTTTTTTTAACAAAAGTTTTTTAAGATTATGTAGAATATATATATAATTATTTTAGCCATTATTTTAGCCATGTCATGACTATACAAAAGTCTAGACGGGGGGCACACCCAAAACGGACAAATGCGAGCGCGAAGCCCTTACGGCGTGGGGTCCCGGACAATTTTGGATTCTGGATGCTCCGTGGTGCAATCTGAGGCGATTCCTGGCCACTTTCGCCCGACTTTTTTTAACAAAAGTTGTTAAGATTATATGTAGAATATATATATAATCAATATCATTATTTTAGCCATTATTTTGTTGCCATTATTTTAGCCATGTCATGACTACACAAATCTAAGTTTCTCCCTTCCCCATTTTTAGGGGTTAACTTGCAGTTTTTGCCCTTCATTTTTAATTTATCCGGAATTTTTCTTGGTTTTAATTAAGTCCAGTTGAAATTTTCAAGAAAAGGGCTTGATTTCAGACCGTTCCTTGCCCCGTGTTAAAACCATCGGCAGATCGGCTGCAAGACATAATAGAGGATTTTGGCACATTTAGTATGTCATTCAGTCAAGTGATCCATTGTTTCCTGCTGGTTGTGGTCATTTAACCTGTAATAAACTCCCCCAAGGGGATTAGAGGTTGAGATGCACTGCGTTTACACTAGATCCGGCAAAGGGATTAAAGGGGGATCAAACCCAGCAAGGAGGATTGAAGGGGGATCGATGGACAGAGTTGAAATCCCAGGGCTCCGGGAAATACTCAGATGTTTAATATCGGCGCCGGTATTTTTTTTAAAGGAGGTTGCCGTCCTCCTAACCCTCCTTTTTTCTCACATCCCTTTTTTTTGACTCAATTTAACAGGGGGTGGGGGGGGAGGGGAACGTGCCCCCCCCCCCCCCCCCCCCCCCCCCCCCCGCGGTCCCCCCCTGTCACTGATTTTCAGACCAACGGGATGTTCCAAACCAAAATAGAAACAAATGCTATACAGGGTGAACCTTCAAAAAACAAACCAAGAATATTCCAAAAATATACATGTCATGGATATATCAATTATTGCATCATAAAGTATGAGCTAATAATACACATGTCCCAAGGCTACAGTCACGGATGGCTGGGTATCATTGTCCTCAAAACCATGGACAAAATTCGGAAATGGACAAGTCATGTGTTTATGCTTTGAACTTGCATGTAGGCAATGGATGTCTGCTGGAAAACAGGAAATGACCAAACAACCCCACAATTTCTTCATTATGATGTTTGTTCTGTCGATTTTACTGGTGGATCTCGATCTGGGGTTGCCTGCAAACTTCCTGTTTTAACAGTGGAACGTCTTGACGACTAAAACCCTCTGTCCAACTGTTTAATAGCTGAAACATCTCGCCAAGATGAAGTCTTTGCTACGAATGATCATAAATGCCCATACCCACTAAATGGTAACCACAAGAGAGTTATTAGTTACATATAAGCCAATGTCTTCCATGCACGAATGGCCACGCATTCATTTAGTCAAGACATGGTTAGATAAGGAAGCATGACATGGAGTAGGAGTGGTTCTGTTCATTTTCTATCAAAACGACTGACTTGTCCATTTCTGAATTCTGTCTGTGGATTTAAGGACAATGTTACTCGGCCATCCGTGACTGTAGCCTTGCCATATGTATTAAAAGAAAGGTTGTGCATAGCTCCTACTTTATGATGCAAAAATTAATATACATGTGTCCATGACATGTATGTTTTTGGAATAGTAAGCTTATTTTCTTGGTTTCTATTTTTACATATGATGCATGATATGTCTTGTGTTGGTCATTGTGTTCCCGGAATCTCAGGAATTCTTTTCAGATCTCTAGGGGGGATGTGTTAAGTAACAATAATCTGGAGAGTGTATAGGGTATAGGGACAAAAGGGGGGTACCCCTCTGTCCCATATCGTGCTGGGTATATATTTTTAGGTTCACCCTGTAAATAATTTGGAAATAAGAATGAATCTTGAAGACCAGCTTGTGGAAAAACAAAACTACCACAAGGCACAGAGAAGTGTTACGCTATCTGTAAGTGGCAATTTTTTTTATTCAAGTAATATTGTTGGGTGATATGTGAGCACACCCATTATCGTAAACCTTCCATTTTCTTCCAAACTTAAATTACTATTTGAAAATGCGTTTCGGGAGAGAGGCCAATTTCGCAAAACTATTCAGGAACTTACAAGCTCAATGAAAGTGGGCCGGGTCTAATCTCGCTCACTCGACCTACAATTCATTTGTATGACAATTCTCTAATTTCAAATGAACTGAAACTCATAGTGACATTCTTTTGGAGAGTCTTAATTGGTAAGTGCATTTTTTTCTTCTGAGAATCAATGGTGTCATGCTAAATTGTAAATTAAGTGACTGTGGACACATGTTGGTAGAATTTTAAAATTCTTTTTATGAGTATGGCCCAACACAAGGCAAAGAGGCCACTCAAAGTGTGGGCTACAGATAACAGGAAAAGACAGAAATCACAGTAGAAGGTATTTATTCACACTTCGTTTGAAATTGTGAACGATTCTAGGTGGAAGTGAAGCAGGTTACATTATGGAAATGCAGAGGTTGCAGGTTCTATACTTACTGGAGTCCATTTCGTTATTAACCCAAACAAAAACAAAGAGGGTCCTTCAGTTTGTGAAGATAGAGGTGAGACATTACAATGTTGATGCTCAAATAACTTTTCAAATCACTGGGTTTGAATTTGTTTAAGTTGGGGCACTTTTGTTTTTAATGAAAGGTCCTAATTACTCATGTTACTCTGGATCCAATCCAAGAAGGAATAGGTGTCAGTGTAGACAGATGGGATGCCGGTCTGAGCGCATGGTTTGAGGCCCCAACTGACGATGCCAGCCAGTTCCCAAGCTCCCTTGGCATTTTTGACCACGAATGGACCGCCACTGTCTCCCTGCAAGTCCAAAAAGGCGGAAAGAAAAGGTTCCAAATAAGCAAGACCTTTTCAAATGAATTGTGATGTTTCTTGGAGAGGGGGTGTTGAGGGGAAAAAAAGACTTGTCTATTCACCTGAAGAAGCATTGACTGTCTATAGGTAAAGTATCTTGGACACATTTGATGTTGGTTCTGTTAGGGTGCTAGAATTTGCAAAATTAAGGGCAGGATATATGACTAGAATTATTCATAGCCCATCATAATTAAGGCCCCGTACGTCTCTTGACCTATACACAAAGTCATTTAGAATCATGGACTAATTGAACTAATATAACACCTCATCATGGGCGGCGATCCTGGAGGGATGCGGGGGGGGTGTCCCACCCAATACTTTGGGGGAGGGGGAGAGGACAGCTACGTCCCCCCAATAATTTCCCCATGGTCTTATACATTTTATGGGTCATTGGCTTTTACATGCACCAGAATGCACCAGAATACACAAAGATCAGATCAGCACACATTTTCAAAAATTTCCCAGTAAACGCTTAACAATTATTGTTGGTTGTGTGCTTTTTCCTCCACCCCCCCCCCCCCCCCCCCCTCCCAACCTTGACGAGAAATCGCCGCGAATGCACCTTATGCTTAGATTCTGTCTCTTGGAAACACCAAAATGATTCTATGGGACTTTCTGTTTGTGTTTACACTGTGGCCACTCGTGAGATTGTGGATGTCACACAAAGACAAAGAATTGTTGGGAAACGACAGGAATCTCAGAGTTAATTCTTCGCATCCCACGCTAACAACCTACTTGTTATTTGCGACCTGTTAACACAAAATGGTCGTAAAGTAGCAAAATTTAAAAATCAAGATGGAATCTCCTGAAAGTACAGGTTAAAAGCTTTAATTTGATACATTGTGTGTTGTGGTATCTCATTCCTAGCCAAGAGTCTTGACCCCTTGTTTTGAGAAGATGAAGCTCAAAGTTTGTGATCTGTGCACATTTTAACCCGAGTTAGGCCATAGTGCGACTTTAAGCTTATTTTATGGTGGCAGGTCACATTTGTGCTAAACTTACACTGCATGCTCCCTTGTTGCCGTCACTGAATCCGGCGCAAAGCATGCTGTTTTCAATAGTTATGCCAGTCGCATTAGACATTTTATCCTGGCAGACATCATGGTCCATGATGGGTGTCATGACTTGTTGTAGATGTTCTGGGTAGGTTCCTGTAAGAGAAAACGACAACTTATTCCAAATTGATCATCTCCAAATATCAGATTTCTGTGCCTGGATCTGAAGCCGAGTGCTCAATTTGGACCTGAGTGGACCTCAAGTCTACTTTTGAGGATATTCTGAAGACAAAATTTAAAAATGTAAAAACATTCAGTGGGTAATGCTTCTGCTAATAGACAAGTTTCTTCATTTAATTCATTTTGGTTAAACTGGTAGTCATCCACAGAGTTGATAAACTTGGTTGCTGAGGAAAACTGGAGCTAGATGGGAATTTCTCCCTTTTCTTCTTGTTCCAAAATGTTTTTCAAGGCAAGTCACAAGCTGTTGTGACAAAGGCATTCCTTTGTCATTATTCATCTCTTGTTGCTTGGGAGCCGACTTATATACATAGTGATCTGACTTGTGATTGACTTGATTGCAACCCTGGTATACAATGTATTAACATGTAGTCTTTGTGTTAGATTTACCAACAACCCTGAAGTGTTTAGGATTCACTTTCCTGAGTGATGTTGTATAATAGTTCTTGTTCTTATTTTCACATGTGTTCTGTTGTAATTTTTCTTTTGTATGTTTATGTAATAATAATAATGATAGTAATAATAATAATAATGATAATAATAATGATAATAATAATAATAATAATAATGCGTTCAAGCCGCGAGGTGCACGTCCACATCGGCTCTCAAATTTCGGCAGTTTTTCGACGCTAATGACAATTATACCTACCTTTGAGTGAAGGTAACGTTTAGTGATAGTTTCGCCCTTCATCTTGTGCTAATCCTATCGGTTTTATTACCCGCAGAAGTCGTATTTGACGTTTTTTTGCAGTAAATACAGGGCAAGGGCTAGGCGAATTATCGCCGACGCCATCTTGTCCAGTCCCGCAGCACCATGGCATATACATTGTACAGGGAGGAGTTGAAAAGAACGAACACAATACGTTTTAATTCCCGAGGAATGCACGCAACGCCAGAAGAAGTGTATGCAGCCACGAACAAAGAGCTGGGCACCACAGGTGCAGTGAAGTGTATAGCGGAGCTAAACAATGGATGGTTTAATGTGTCATTGGACAATGAAACACAATGCGAAAGAATAGCCCTGCGAGGGATACGCATGAATGGAATCTTGATACCCTGTGAAAGAGCGAGTATACAGAATTCAGTTGTAGTATACGTTACGGCACCTTATGAGATGTCTGACCAGACAGTCACCACAGCCATATCAACCTATGGAACTGTCGCCAATATTCGACGTCAGTACTATGATTTCGACGATAGAGTGGAGACCGGTGTAAGAAGTATGTTAGTTAAAAACGTCAAAAGACCCATCCCTAGTTTCATTAAAATCGGCAGTTTCAACCTTCCAGTGAGACATCGAGGTCAAATCAAAACCTGCAGATTGTGCAACCGACCGGGCCATGTCGCTCGAGATTGCGACATGCACGGAAGATGCTTTGAGTGTGGACAGCCAGGCCACCGTGCAGAATTCCATCGGCGACCAGTTAAGAACTTTTTCGATATCGAGATATCGGATAGTGAGGTCGAAGGAGAAAACACCGATGATGGCGACTCGATCCCGAATTCCACAAACGAAATGGAAGAAGAGGAATCCCGTCAAGCAATGGAAGAGGATCCTCGACGAGACGAAGATACGAAGAGAGAAGGATCCACCATAAGTGTTTTTGAAGACGCAGAGGAAGATGAGGGAAACGGGGAAAAGACGCATCTACCAAAGAAAGCAAGAACAGAAGACGAGCCAACAACTAGCAAAATGAAGGAAGATGAAAATGGGAAGACAACAAATGGCAGACGTGAGGATGAAGGCAACAAAAACGAACCGGAAGTGCAACAAAACAATCAAGAACGAGAGCAACAAACCTCAAACAACAATCTCGCTTCAGAAATACCGCAACAAACGGAACTCCCGGATGGTAATAACATAGGGCCACACACTCAAGGAGATCTCGAAGAACAGCAAAGTGAAGACCAATTTTCACAGGGAGAGATTGATGTGGAAACGAGCTGGGCACATGTAGTTAAACATAAAAGTGGTAAGACCAAACCTCAAGATATGACGAAAGGATGTAGGCAAAAGGATGCTGGAAGTGACGAAGCTTCAGCAGCAACACAAGAAGGAGTGATGGTTCCATACTGGAGAGGGGGTGTCCAAAGATTCCGAAAGAAGAGAGGTTCTGGAACACTTTCATTTGTTAACAGAAGGGCCCCATATCAACATAAAGGAAGAGGAGTAGGTCGGGGTCACAGAGGAGATAATTTGTAAGTTGTAGTCCTTATGTTTTTTTCCAAATGATGGGGCATATTCTGATCCTTTTTATAATGCTTAGAATTGCCACCATTAATGTCAACGGTTTGAGGGATAACTTTAAAAGGGACGTTCTATTTAACCATCTCAAGAGAGAAAAACATGATATAATCTGCTTACAAGAAACCCACAGTATATTTGAAGATGAGAATTTTTGGAAGAAACAATGGGGAGGCGACATTATTTTTAATCATGGTGAAAGGAATTCAAAAGGGGTGGCTATATTAACATCAAGTAAAAGTGGTATTAAATTAAATAATCAAGTAAATGATAATGAAGGCCGTGTCATTAAGGGTGACATCATTTGGAATAATATTAATTTCAGTATATTGTGTATTTATGCACCAAATTTTGAATATCCACGTAAAACATTTTTCCAAAATATGGGAAATTACATTTATGAAGGTACCAACTGGGTAGTCTGTGGGGATTTTAACTGCCAGATGGACCTATCAAGCAACAAGGATAGGAGTGTAACTGTTTTAAATAATTTCATAGATGAAAATGATTTGTATGATGTTTGGGATACCTTTCATCCTGATGAAACAGGGTATACGTTTTACCACAAAGTTTTAAAAAGACCGAGTAGAATTGATTATTGTTTTATTTCAAGCACCCTGCTCCACTTATTTTCTAACGCCAATGTTAGCTCTATTGGACTGACTGATCATAGAGCCCTCAGCTTTAGAATAGGAAAAAGAAACGTTATTAGGGGTCCAGGTCGGTGGATTTTTGATAATTCTCTTTTGGAAGACGATCAGTGCAACAGTCGTATTATAATTTTTTGGAGTTATTGGAAAAGTAAAAAGCATACATATGAATCAATTTTAGACTGGTGGGAAATGGGGAAACTAAAATTGAAGGAAATTCTCACGGAGTATGGCTCTGAAAAATACTACTCTAATAATAGCTATAAGAAACATCTCCAAAAAAGTATGGATGATTTACTCAAAAATCCTCAACCTGATCAAATAGCCATCAAAAATCTTGAAAATACAATAAAAAATCTAGAAATTGATGATTATGAAAGATCTCGAATTAGAGCTCATATTATAAACAAAACTGAAGGTGAAAAACCTAGCAAGTATTTTCTTAATATTGAAAAACAAAGAATCAACAATAATTCAATATGTTGTCTCAAAGACGAGAAAGGTAAAATTTGCAGCGAACCCCTCCAAATGTGCCAATGTGTTAATAATTTTTATAAAAAATTATATAGTAGCACAAACATTGACAGCAGCTGCCTTGAGGAAATTCTTAATTCAGTTCAAAAAGTTTATTCCAGTGAAGATGTTCATTTCATTTCAGAAGAAAATGTTAATGATCAGGAAGTATATGTTGCTCTTAACCAAATGAACAAGGGTAAATCACCTGGTATAGATGGTCTCTCAGTTGAATTTTATCAGCATTTTTGGTCAGTTATTAAAGATGATTTTTTAGAAGTTGTCAATCAATGCTATGGTGAAGCTTCCCTTCCCGATTCAATGAATTTTGCGCTAGTTCGATTAATATACAAAAACAAAGGTGATAGAAGTGATTTAAAAAATTGGAGGCCTATAAGCCTGCTTAACGTAGACTACAAAATAATTTCCAAAGTGATAACAAATCGTTTCAAAAATATCATGCCTGATATCATTGATGAAAATCAGACAAGTGGTGTTAAAAACAGAAACATACAAGACAACCTAGCTATCCTTAGAGATGTAATATATTATATTAATAATGAAAACATGCAAGCGGCTATCTTGAGTATCGATATGGAAAAAGCATTTGACAGAATAGAGTGGTATTATATGTTTAATATTATGTACAAATTGGGAATACCTGAAGGACTTATTCAGTGGGTTAAAATTTTATATAAAAAACCAGTTAGTGCTTGTTTGGTAAATAACTTTATTACTCAACCATTCAAAGTAACAAGGGGAATAAGGCAAGGATGTCCCTTATCACCGTTACTTTTTTCGATATGTGCCGAAGGTTTTTCTAGTATGATCAGGAATAATAAAAAATTACAAGGAATTTTGCTTCCAAAATCTGAAGATCGTTTGAAATTAATACAGCATGCCGATGACACCACCATTTTTATATCTGATGATAAAGAATTTGGAGTTTTAGAGCACATATTTAATATTTACAGTATGGGTTCTGGGTCCAAAATAAACAAAAATAAATCTCAGGGTATGTGGATTGGGAAGTGGAGGAACAGAAAAGACAAACCAGGAGATTTTTCTTGGGTCAATAATAGTCTGAAAATTTTGGGGATCTATTTTGGAAATGAAGACACGTCTAATCAAAACTGGGAGCCTAAAATCAATAGAATGAAATATGTTTTAAATAACTGGAAAAGAAGGTATTTAACCCTGAAAGGGAAAGCTGTTGTTGTTAATAGTTTTATGGGAGCCAGCTTATCATATATAGGATCCGTTGTTCATTGCCCCAAACAATATGTTGATCGAATGGAAGATATTAAATGGTCCTTTTACTGGAATGGTAAACCGGATAAAATTAAGAGGAAAACTATGATTGGTCCGAAAGATCTTGGAGGCACAGGTGTTGTGGATATTCATATTAAATTGCAAGCCTTAAAATGTAATCTATTAAGAAGGTACATGGATGGATCAGGCAAATGGAAAACTTTGATGAATTATTGTATAAACCAAGCTAGTGGATTACATACTCTTGGTTGGTACATACTTGATTGTCCTAAAACTATTGATCCAGTTATTCTTCCGTTTTACAGAGAAATAATTGTAGCCTTTCAATCGGTTGGTGGGAAATTTCATAACTTGTTTTCGTGTATTAATGAAACGCATAACTTACCTTTGTGGAGAAACAATATAATCACTGGTAATCTAGTTAAAGCAATGGACAGCAAAATTCTCAAACCACAGGGCTTTAATCTCCTAAAACACGTTTTAGATAAAGGACAAATTATGTCTCATGTCAAATTAGCCCAAAAATGCAATATTTTATGTATTAATGCTGGCAGAATTTTATCAAATCTAAAAACCAAAATTAAAGGTAGTTATATAGATGAAATGAGAGCGGGTCCAGCTAACCACCCACTTAACTGTGTCACTATATACGAAAAAAGGAATGACTGCCAATTATGTTTATCCTCACTGAATGTTAAAACTGCTTATAATATATTAGTCTATCAATCATTTGTTTCACCAATAGTGGAAAATATTTGGAATGATTTGTTTTCATCTATAACCTTAAACTGGAATAAGATTCGGACGAATGGTTATTGTAAACTATTAGACCCCGAAGATAGGGATTTTTGGTTTAAACTAAAGCACAGAATTATTCCAACTAAGGATAAGTTGAAGAATTTTGGCTTAACTGAGGATGATATATGTGTATTATGTAACTCAGAAAGAGAAACTCTAGAGCATCTTTTTATACATTGTAAAAAACATATCAGTGCATGGTTATTTGTGGAGAAAATACTTAAGAAGTATACTGATAATCCACTTTTTTGCTTAAATGACTATACAAGAGTTCTTAGTTGTGATATTAAGGAAGAAATGGCGCTCTTTTTAGTCGGAAGACTAAACAAAGTAATCTGGAATGTTAGATGCGATCAAACAATGAATAGTACCCATGATAATGTCGATATTTTACATTCCTATCAAAAGAATTTGAAAAAAATAATTAGATTAGAAAAGCTGAGACTAGGTGACAAGTTATTTCGCTTCATTTATGTTCGAAACTCTGCTTTATGTTACTTGGACCAGAATGCCCTCAAGTTTGTTTTCTAATTTTCTAATTGAGTGGAGTCTGATTGTAGATATTATTTTAATTTTCATTATTGTAATTATTATTCTTTAATTACTGTACATATTTGTCATTTGATTATTACAATGTGATTGAAAAGGAAGAGTGTAAAATGGAATAAAAGGGGTTGTATAACCTCATTTAAAAAATAATAATAATAATAATAATAGGCATTTACGAATAGTTGCTCAAATAGTATAAAAATAATGAATGTTTATGAGTGCGATGGTAAGAATATTTTCATGGTGACATATTGAATGTTCCATTCCACGAGGCGAAGCCGAGTGGAATTGGACATTCCATCTGTCACCTCATGAAATTATTCTTACCATTGCACGAATGTGAAACATTCATTATTTGTTTTATACAACGCCTGAATAAATCCGACAGATTGTATGCATGGATTTCTTGGAACGTTACAACGTGCCGTTTACCTTCTCAGTCCCGCATGCATAAAACCGCGACAAAAAGTGGTCCAGTTCCGAATCAGTTAAAGCTTTAATTGTTGTTACTGAGTGTCTTGCAAATTCCTCTAATCATTGGACTGCGTATTTCATTTGTCTCTTTGTGTTAGCAGCGTCAGCATCGCCTACGAGTTCCAATATTTCATCGTCTGTTATAGGAAAACAAACCGCGGTTCGGAAACACCAACCGCCATTTTGTGTAAATGACAGCCTAGACTGGTTCCCGGTCCCCATATGTATATAATATACATTTGAAGTCCGAAGGACAACAGAGGGACCGGTAACCAGTCCAATAACAGCCGTGTTGTGGGGGCGGGGAAGTTCTATCAACTGCGTTATATACCGTTTGATAGAACTTCGCCGCCAGACTGGTTCCCGGTCCCTCCGTTGTCCTTCTGACTTCAAATGTATATTATATACATATGGGGACCGGGAACCAGTCTAGGCTGTCATTCACACAAAATGGCGGACAGTGTTTCCGAACCGCGGTTTGTTTTCCTAACAGACGACGAAATATTGGGACTCGCAGGCGATGCTGACGCAGCTAACACAAAGAGACAAATGAAATATGCAGTCAAATGATTAGAGGAATTTGCAAGACACGCAGGAACAACAATTAAAGCTTTAACTGATTCGGAACTGGACCACTTTTTGTCGCGGTTTTATGCGGGACTGAGAAGGTAAACGGCACGTTGTAACGTTACACCAAGAAATCGATGCATACAATTTGTGTCGGATTTATTCAGGCGTTGTATAAAACAAATAATGAATGTTTCACATTCGTGCAATGTAAGAATAATTTCATGCGGTGACAGATGGAATGTCCCATTCCACTCGGCTTTGCCTCGTGTTATGGAACATTCAATCTGTCACCTCATGAAATTATTCTTACCATCGCACTCATAAACATTCATTATTTGTAGTCCGAGTAACTTGGACCCTTTATCGCCTTTTTTAACATTTGGACATGATCTGGCGATAGTAGGGTCCAAGCTAGCCCTATACTATGCCCCGCCGCACGAGTAGACTCACGCTCTGGGCCATACTGTGCTGCATGCAAAAAGTTGGGGATTTTTTTGGTTTTTTAAATGAAAACCATTCGGCCTTAAACTCGGCATATAGGTTCACTTACCCAAGCATCTCAATATTTCACCATAATTAGTACTTTTTCATGGTTCTGTCTGGTGTAATTTGACGGGTTTTTAGGGGAAGATTTGATAGAGAAGGTGGAATTCTGGAATGAAGTAATTCGTCTATCAAAGCGCCATGCCAATAAGCCAGTTCGATGTTTCGCTCGCGCATGCGCCAACTCTCCGACGACTATTTTTTTGGATAAACAAACCGTTCCGCCCGATAGCAACGCGCGTCTTGGACACGCGTTTTTCCATTTCAGCTTGGATTTCTTCATATAACAAGTCTAAATTTTCCAAACCTGTCGAAATGGTTGCCATCATATGAAACCCCATTAAATTGGTTTTGGAATCAGCATTTTATCGCTCAGAACAAAAAAGTTGCGATTTTTCCCGAAGCCCCGCACATTGTCCGGGCCCACCGGACGTCCAGCCCGTGAGACACGGGCAAAATTTGTTCAAAATCTCGCTTCGCACAACGCAGCAACACGGAACATGCGTCGCCTACCGCGAGCCAGACTAAGTCTGGCAATGGACTTATGGTATCCACACACAATACGCATACGGTACCTGTCTGGTTTCCGCCACGCAAGATGTCTCGGGGTTATAATCGTTTTGCTTCTGTACTCGATCTATAAAAATACTTGTTGACTAAGTGCGCCTGGTTTGTCTGATTTTCTTTTTATATCACCCTGTTTATAATAGTTTGGACTTCATGTGTACGAAGCTTAGGCGATTTTTGGCGTCCCTTTTATTTATAAAGGTACATTAATAAAAGTTACAATTTGTCAAAGAGATTTAGAGTTTTACATGTGATTTCAATGAACGTTGCGGCATTTTATTTTCCTGCCAAAATGAATGAAGTTTCTAAACACAACACAAAAAGTAAGTCCCCCCCCCCCCCCCTAAATGACCCCTCACAGTTTCTTAAGTAAGAACTTTTCAAAGATCACATCTAGTGAAAAATATTTCTGTGGGTGTTAGGCAACTGTTGTGTGAAAATTGAAGGCATCCTTTTATTCATGGTTGACTGAGCTCGAATTTAAGACAAAATGACCCAATTTCAAAATTCACAGGACTGTGTGTGCATGCCTGTATGATGGCAGAAAACGTGTGTGTCGTCGAAGTGGAGAACAGCATGCTGAGTGTTGTGTGCAACCTGTGACATCCTTCGGTGGCGGAAGCATCATGGTCTGGGCTGGGATAAGTCCTGTCAACAAAACACCACTTGTTCAGCAGATCAATGGCAATTTGAATGCGCAACGATATGTTGACGATATCCTGCGTCTATATGTTGCACCGTATGCCGCAGCCCATGGTGATGGATTCGTCTTCATGGACGATAACGCCCGTCCTCACAGAGGGAGAGAGGTGAACGCCTTCTTGGCTCATGAGGGGATCCAGAAAATAGTTTGGCCGGCAAATTCACCAGACCTCAATCCCATCGAGCATCTTTGGGACCTGCTGAAATGATGTGCATGCCCGTATCCAAGCAGAAAGCACTCTGGAGGACTTGTCGCGATTACTGCAGGAAGAATGGATGGCTAATCCCTCGGCAGCGGGTGACCAGACTCAACACCATGAGAAGATGATGTCTGGAGGTCATTGCCAAGCGTGGTGGATACACACGTTATTGAACATTAATGTTAATCTGCTTCTCAGTTATCTGCAGTAATAAAGTCACTTTTGTGAATTTTGAAAATGGGTCATTTTGTCTTCAATTTGTGCTCAGTCAACCATGAATAAAAGGATGCCTTCAATTTTCACACAACAGTTGCCTAACACCAACAGAAATATTGTTCACTGGATGTGATCTTTGAAAAGTTCTTACTTAAGAAACTGAGGGGTCATTTAGAGGGGGGGACTTACTTTTTGTGTTGTGTTTATATAAACACCATGGATCGTAAGAGTTAATATTCCTTTTGATATTAGGGCACTTGTTAATTGATTTAGAGCCATGCTAATACTTATTATCACTGTTTAAAATTGACTACTTTTGAGTACGCTATGCACAACACGAATGGCGCGCCCACGTACATGGGTTTGTTTATCCAATTTCTGTCCCACAATTTCCTGCGCGCCCAAGACATCGAATTGGCTTATTCCCATTGAGTTACGTACGACCTCCCGAAAAGTAAGAGTGCTAGGTAGAAGGCACACGGGGGTGCCTTCTAGTTTCTAGAAGTAAATGAGTACCATGCTTTCCTTACCGTCGCCATTTGCCTGCGTGTCTCCCCATCCGGTGACGTACCCATTGCCCGTCGCTAACGCGTAACTCTGTGATGGCAGGCAAACCACGTTCACATTGTCGTCAAGCGTGACCGGGCTGGACAGTTTGAGCAGGGCAATGTCATTCGTAAGAGTGTCGGAGTCATAGAGATAGTGCTTCACAACCTTTTCCAGTGACATCTCGACGGTGTGCGCTTCCTCGTCTTCGACATGATGGGCACCAAGCCAAATCCTCCAGCGAAACGCAGACTCCCTCCTGCACAGAACAGGGGCCAATTTCATAGAGCTGATAAGCAGTGAAATTTGCTTAGCACAAAAAAGTATTGCTTAGTATAAAATAGGTTAACAGCCAAAACTCCATGTCATTTTCATGCTATTAAAGTAAACAATAGCTTAATAGGGCTGTTCATTTTCGAATAATTCAGTATTCGATTATTCAAAACTTGATTTGACCGAATCTTCGAATATTCGATACTCGCCGATCAAGTTTTTCATGCGTCAGCTGCAACTGCATGCCACGCCATTACGCCGGTGTTTTACGTGCGCCGATCAATATTATGGACTGCTGAATCGACATGTTCGTGCATGCGCCCGTTGTATCAAGATCATTACGGGTACATAACGTTCTGATAAGAAACCAAACTCCAGCCTGCATTTTTGCAGGAGTATTTTTTTTACAAGTGTCAAGGGTTTTACGGACGGGAACAAAAACTTCTGGCCACAAAAAAAGTTACCTTCGACAAAAATGAGGCATTTGACACTGCTAATTAAGCTCATATCTGTACGTGCATATATATTTTTTCGAATATTCGGTATATTTGGGACACAGCCCTATAGCTGAATACCAGTCTGAAGAAATATACATCACAGGAAAAATTGGTTGGTAATCTTGTTTTTACCAGAGAAGACTTCATGCATGCTAAGCATATTTTTGTGCTTAAGAGCTCCATGAAATTGGCCCCAGGAGGCAGGATGGAATGGTTGGTCATTGAAACATGAACCCTAACTGGGGCTAATTTCACGGAGCTACTAAGCACACAAATTTACTTAGCAAAGAAAAGTCTTGCTTAGTTAAGAACGGGTTACCAGCCAAAAAGAGGCCTTGGGATTTCCATGCTAAGCAAACAATAGGTGAAATACCAATCACAAACAATATATCAATATATAAATTTGGTTGGTAATTATGTTTTACCGAGGAAAAATGTTCATGCTAAGCAAATTTGTATGCTTAGCAGCTCCACGAAATTGGCCTAAGTTGTCTTTATCTTTTATGTTAATTGTCTCAGACAAATGCCCAAACTCGGGAAGCTCTGTCCATTTCATAAAAACTGTAAAGCTTTTAAGCACAGGGAAAGAAAAACACTATCTCATGCTTTCAAGCAGACTCAGGCGAAAAAGGACGAAAATATTAGGGTCAACATTTAAAAAAAAAAGGACAAAAGTAGGACTTTAAAGGACAAAATCTAGATAAAGGTAGGACTTTTGTGGGCTTTTTTTTTTTTTTTTTTTTACTCACCTATGTCCACAGCATCACAAGCCTCATTTGGCATGTTCTGTACTCACAACTTTTGTGATCTATCCTCAACTAAGCTCATGGAAGTAAAGTTGCAGAAATTCCTGCACCCAAGCCCTTCATTGCGTGATTTCTATATGACAGCATGTAACACTGTTATGAAAACTATTAAGTTGTGCAGGAAAAAATTTTGAAAAAAATAGGAATTTCAAGAAAAAAAGTAGGAATAGTAGGAACCAGGTAAACAAATTAGGAAAAAGTAGGAAAAGTAGATTATGATTTTGAAGCTTTGCACAGTGGATATGATGGAATTGTGGGTAACACCATGTGAAATTAATCTCTTCTAGGAGGAAGTGTGGTTCTGAAAAGAACTCGGGTGAGAATTGAACACAATGGAGAATCAGAATTTACTCAAAATATTGATGCAACAATAATAATGTCCGTTTGCATGCAGGCATTAGCATGGCTTGTCCATGAAAAAATGCTTATTTTTTCTGCTATATAGTTTGTACAACCTTTCTGCTTACCATTAAGCAACTGCATGAAATTTATTCTATTTTATTTTATTTTATAATATTTTAAGGGTAAAAAATACATCTACCCAGCCTGACTACAAACAAATGGGAGGGGGGGGGGGAGGTAGGAGAAACAAGAGTGACATGTTTGTGTATTTATTAAACAGAACCGAGTCATTTTTGTTAAAGTAACACCCAAGTACAGTGTACGCTCACTCAGTAATTTTCGTTTCCACAAACTATAACACTCAGTAACACCCATCTTTATTTTACCAGTTTTAAAGGTTTTAATTAAATTTTTGCAGAACCTCACAAGCCTACAGATGAAATAAATTCCTGTTAAACCTTTCAAAGCATTTTTCTCTGAATTGTATTTCCACAACTTGGTTGTTACTTTGTGAAAATGAAAATCGTTCAATTACGCGTGTCCAAAGCGGATGTGTGCACACTTCGGTCATGCTATTTAGCGTCAACAAGCGTCAACAAGCGTCAACCATCAACAAACCCGATCAGCGTCAACAAAGCGTCAACAAGCTCAAAATGCACATTTAAGCTTCACAAAAGCTATACTTGTATTCAACAAACTCTCGCATCTCGTATTATGTCAGAAATTGGGCGAATTTCCGTTCACAATCCCACATAAAAACGAAATTTTATGACGACAAAATTACGATGAATGGGCGCCGCCATCTTTGTTTTCTCTTTTGCGCATGCGCGATTGCACCATGTCCCAGAAAAACAAGATGGCTGCCGGGAAAAAACACCGTTGATGTCGTACTTTTTCGCTTAAAAATCACACATTTTAAGATACTTTTAAATACTAACAGTTAATGATACTTTTAAATAATCAAAGGAGCCCACTAAATATTGTGAATAATATGTTTAACCTATTTAAAAGGTCAAAATCAGTCAAAATTTTCTTCCACCTCCACTGCCTTTACTTTGTACACAGACAGGGTCAGATTACATGTGGTTTGTACATGTGGCAGAAGGGTCACAAACAATCACCTTGACTGATTTTGACCCATACAACAACATGGCTCAGAATGCATGTTTGCATAGGAGGGTTAAGCTTAACAGTGCTTTTATAAATTGTTGACGCTTTGTTGACGCTAATTAATAGCATGACCCTGCACACTTTGGTGTTAGTTCGTGAAACCAAAATTATTCATTGAGCGGTTTTCACGAAGTAACTTGTGAGTTGTGTGACTGCTATGTTCTTGTGTTCTATCGTGCACTCACCCATCCACGCAGTGCGCTGCTGTGACTATCCACTGGTTATTAATAAGAGACCCACCGCAATAGTGCTCATCACTAAGGAAGACTCTCCTGAGACGCAAGCTGATCTGCCATGGCCAAGAGTGTTTCTTGGCCTCTACTCCCCCAACCACACGATAGTCCTCGATTGGAGTCACAGCTGGGATACCACACTGAGGAGCTGTAATATAAAGTATGCAATGGATTACATAATATTATAACACCTCATCCACGTAGATTCTGTGTCTTGATTGGCCGAGAGCGATTTTTGCTATCTTCCTGTGCGCACGGCCAAAAGTACTATTTTGTTGTTGTTGTTGTTGTTGTAACATTTATTTCAATGTTGTCATTCATTACAATATTTACAATCATATAGAAATTACCAAGGAATTTAATAATATATTTGATAGAGACTATGTGTACACAGCAAGTTAAATAATAAAGAAGCAACACTGATCTCCATGTATAAAAATCTGGATTGCGCATTGGCCGCTGCGCGCTTTACGCACAGATGTCGCCAGCAGCCGCCATATTTCCACTCCCCACTCCCCACTCCCCATTATTTTTAAATAACCGTGCGTGCACGCGCGCGCGCATGTATGGAACATCCAAACTAAACATTGTGACGCCTCTAGTCCTAGCCATAACGCGCGCCTGCCTGTGTACATGTGAATACGTAGTAGGCCTATACATTCGCGTTACGTTTGGGGATACGGCTATGGATGGAGTGGTAATTAATGTGGCGGACGGCCATCTACAACTTGAACGGCCAAAGCGCAATCCAGATTTGTATATAGAGATCAGTGGGACAGACAAACATACAACCAGGGAACCAGACAAAGGACAACAAAACACAATGTACAATACCCATAGCAACCAAAGTACTATACCCGGCCCATGGCGCGGTATTTGTGTGCAGATGCAATACGGGTGTGCGCGTTGAGCGTGACGCGTATTGTTCCGAAGTGCCAGCGCTAGAGCTGGGTTCAAACATTTCGTTATGGGGTGGTTTGGAAAAGAGCAAATAAATTTTACACTAATTTTGTTTTGAAATAGAACTTAAGTTTATTTTAACTGTATTTATATTTAAATAATGTTAAAATTTTAAAATCAAGCAGAATCTGTGGGTGAGATGTTATAAAACAAATATTTACTGCTTTATCTCGTGGTGTGGTAAAACTAGCCTCCCTCGGTGATCCATGGAGCATTCTATTTTCTCTCGGCTTTGCCTCGGGAAAATAGAATACTCTGGAGGATAGTTTTACTCATAGAGCTATATTAAATTACTAGAGCGCTGACTCGATGTACAAAGTGATGCCTGCTGGGCGCATCCATGTTTGTGTACAAACCTATGGCAAACTCAAAATGTGTAGGCCTACGGCTTTTGTACGGCTATTTGCATATCTGCGTTTGTATTCTTTAAAGTTGCGTTATCGAAGCCGATACGCCGAAACCCGAAATGCACAATCAGTAAATGAGCATTTCATTTTGCTCTGCGCAAACAACGCAAACGCGTGCGCGTACCGCGCCGCAGATCATTTTTGCCGTGACGTTTTATAACCGTCATGACGCGCTTAAGTTGTTTGCGTATGTTGTACTTCTGCATTGCATTTAGAGTACCTACACTTTTAAAATTCACTCCATCTAATTTCATTATGTTCTACAAACACGCACACGGATTCAAAATGTCTCCGCACCTAAGATGGGGAGTAAGCGCTCTAGTAATTTAATATTATACACATATGGACTGGCAATGAGGTCACTAGTGCACGTCTATGCGCCCCAAGTGACCAGGAGCGGGTCCTATTCTGGTCACTCACAGGCCCGAGGGTGGAATAGACGTGCAGTAGTGACCGAATTATGTCAGTCCATATGTGTTTTATAACACACCTCTGTCCAAAATATAAGATAAAAATAAGAAACTGTTCATGCAGGGATAATTGAACTGTTTTAATTCAACAATTAACTCATCAGCAATTCAACAATAATCAATTCAACAATTAATAGCCTATATAAAGGAATGCTTTAGTTTCCCTGGATTTAGTGTTTGAGTTGCTGTTCACTGTTATTATGAATAATATCACACGTCCATGAATGTTGTAGTTGTGGGCGCTGTAACCAGTCAACAATTTTGAGTATAGTGCCCGATCAGGCACTATACTTCGGAAATTATGCGCGCGCGATGTCTTGACGCGCATATACGCGATATTGTCGCGCGTTTTTCTAAATACGCACAAATCAATGAGCGTCTCGTCGCACGACTCAGTCGCGTAAATGAAAACGCACCAATTGATTTGCGTGAATTTAGAAAATTGTCGCGCGACCATGTCGCGTATGCATAAATTGGCCTTCACGCTGACGCAAATTTCATGCACTAGCCTAGCGCCTATATTAGTGAATCCCACGTGACCGTGTTTCAGCCAACCAGGATAAAGAACCACCAAGAGGTGTGTTATAAAGCTCTATGGTTTTACTACACCACTTGAAGCAGTAAATATTTGTATATTATGGCCGTTCAAGTTGTAGATGGAATCAGCCACATTACCACCCCCAAAAAGAAATTAAACGTAACGCGGACGTATACAGGAATTCGCCGACGCCATTTTTACAGCGGTGCCGCGCTCGCGTGCAGGCTACCCGCGTTCTTTAATTTGAGTCGCGTGCGCATTTTGGCAAGTTGTAAACAAGCTGCGTCGAGCGCGTGCATCTAACCGCACGCGAGTGCCTCGCCACCGCAGTAAATGCTTCTAATGTTGGTCGCCGGATTAGTCTATAAGCTTACGCATGTACACAGGCAGCAGGCAGGCAGGCGCGCGCTATGGCTATATGACTAGATAGAGGCATCACAATGTTTATTTTGGATGTTCCACACATGCGAGCACACACACACGCATGTGTGTATTTAAAAAATAACCAATCAACGTTGGAAATGGGGACATGCTGGCAACATCTGTGCGTAAAGCTATCTGTGCGTTCGTTATGGGGTGGTTTGGAAAAGAGCAAAAAATACATTTTCCACTAATTTTGTATTGAAATAGAAGTGTATTTTAACTGTATTTAGATTTAAATAATATTAACATTTTAAAATCAAGCAGAATCTGTAAGTGAGTTGTTATAAAACAAATATTTACTGCTTTATCTCGTGGTGTGGTAAAACTAGCTTCCCTCGGTGATCCATGGAGCATTCTATTTTCCCTGGGCTTCGCCTCAGGAAAATAGAATGCTCCATGGATCATCATGGATCATCTTGAAGCAGTAAATATTTGTATACTGTCTACCACCAAAGCTGATTACAACACTACCAGGCAATGGAACGGAAAATGTTTAACATTTAACTTTACAGGATAAAGTCAGCCACAAGAAGATAAGACAAAACCAAAGTCAAAGATATGATTGAGAAGGTCAAGGAGATAAAGTGGAGGTGGATGGGCAGGACACAATGCACAAATTCAAACTAACGGATGGATGAAAAAGAAAGGCAACCACGAGCAGGCAAACGTAGAAGAGGTAGGCAAAAAAAGATGGAGAGATGACATCACAACATACATGGGAACGGCTACATGGAGGAGGGCTTTGTCCAGCATATGTCCGTAAAACCCTTGATACAACAGGGGCATGCAAAAAAATGCCGTTTGAACGGTCCATAATATCAATCGCCATACGTAAAACACCGGCGGGCTTTTACGTGCAATTTTTGTTTTTTACCGGTGCGGCATGCAATGAAAAACTTGATCGGCGAGTATCGAATATTCGGTCAAACCCAGTTTCGAATATTAGAATACTAAATTATTTGAAAATGAACAGCCCTAGTTGGGGTTGGAAACACCCCCCCCCCCCCCCCCCCCCCCCCCGGCCAATTTTGTATTTTTATTTTTGCTTGTAAGGGCCTACGCCTAAAGTACCGTAGCAAACCAGAAAATATAAGCAAAACCCTGTAAACGTCTTATTGTGCGTGTACGGGTAAGAACAAGAGGTCAAATTGCACCATCAACATTGAGAACACAACGTGCATATATTCTTAAATATATTTTGAAGATTATCAAAGAGTTAAAAAAACAAAAAAAACAAAAAGATGAAGAAAACTGATGAAAGGGGAGTTAGATTAGCACAGTATTCCTTTCCTCAGCTTCGTCACCACCACGGGTTTAAATCCCACCAGGGCCGACATGTGGATTGGGTTTTCAGTCCCTGCCCCATTCCGCGTTTTTTCTCTCCCGAATATCATTTCTGGGTTTTCCTCCCAACTCTAAAAAATTATAATTAGCATTTCTTTGTGTTCTTCCTGCTGGTTTCTTCAGGCTTTGGGACAACAAGGCCACATGCCTTTATACTGCCGTGTTTCCATTGGACTTATTTTTGTCAATCTACCGCAACTTTTCTGTAGAATATCGGACAAAATTAAGTCATGAATGCACTAGTTTGGCTTAATAGCTCTACACGTGTTGGATTCGCGGACGGAAAAGCTAGTTTGTGAAGTGCCATGTTAGTTCTTTTGGAGAGTCTGCAATCCTAACGAAGCTGGCAATATTTACAATCATTTGGCGGTGCCTGAAATTGTCTGCAAGGAAGCAGGATTGGGCTACTTTTGGGAGTTGACTCATCAAATGGAATCGTGATTCCGATGATGGAGTTGACTAAATGGAGTCCCCAAGCCAGTTATTCCCTGCCACAGAGTAAACTAGGGCCGAGAGGTGAGATTTGAGGGAAACGAAAAATACCCAAAAGATTTTGAGGCATTTAATTTGTATGCCGTTGCTGAAAAATGCACAAGAAAACTGCATTTTCTACCAAAAGATATGGTTCAAAATTTCAAACAAAATTACAATTAGAATTAAAAGAAGACTGTTTCAGGTTGCAGAGGTCATTTTGGAATGATAAAAATAATTTATGGAACAACAAATCTGGAAGACATCTCACCCCCTAAAATCCCGAAATCAGGAAAAATCCCATGAAATCTCACCCGTGCAGGGCTATTTGGAACGGTACTTACGATCTACGGCAATGGCAGATGCCACCATCAACAAACAGATTATTAACAGCATAATGATGAATGCAGCGGATGTCTAGGACTGACAGCTCAAACAATTGGGCAGCTCTATGCCTGTGACTTATGGTAGGACCTTGATTATATACCCTTCAGTGGAATCCATAAAGCCCCATCATGGGAGCAGGAACAGATGCAACGTTGGAACTAATCGACTGATATATACTCAGAATCGTTCTTATCACAAGTAACCACTAATTATCAGTAACAAAAACACACGGCTTACGTCAACAACAATTCAACAAAGCGAAAGGGCGTGGAGTTGATGAGAGGGGGAGTAAATAATAGCTTCTCTGAGATTGTCTTCCACCAAAAAACATCGTTCCTACTGACCCTTTTAATCTAAAATACAATTGGGCAGATATGTTTACGTACTTCCCTGATGTATTTAAACCATTTCTAAAAATCTTATCTAAAAAAGTATGAGCCTTAAAGCATGAGTTGTGAAACAAAATATGGAAAAACTCTTAGGAATATGGATATTATGCTTACTGTAATAAAAATAACAAAAATTCCACTTTGTTTACAGCTTTTATCTTGGCTCAGCGACACACCCAAGAGGGATGGGGTGTTGGCGGACTTGATCCCCCCCATGGACGTTAGCCCCCCCCCCCCCCCCCCCACACACACAAACACACACAATATAAATGTCTGATGCTGGTATCTAAAATGTCTGACCGGTTACGCCATTACTGAGGTAAAGTTCAACTCGGTATCATCATGAGAACCAAGCAGGTGATGAGCCGATGATATGGACTAATCAAACTCGCTTTGGTCTAATCAAGTTTGATTAACAAAAACAAACAAACTACACTGTGAACAAACAAGCCAGGAGGCAGACAACTCTTGTTTGTGCCTATTTCAAGCTACTGTGCTCCAGTAGTATAGGAACCCCTCTCTCCCCTTCCCCTCCCCCTCTCCTCTCTCTCTCCATCCCCCTAATTATCTCAGTCAAATTTATTATTTTATTTTTTTCTAATTATGTCGTTTACCTATCCAGCAAAATTTCAAAAAAATCAGAATTATTTTTCCTAAAATCTAGTCGTATAGTTGTCCAGCAGAATTTCAAAAAAATCATTAAAAAAAAGGGGAATCCCAATTTTCTTCGGAGATCCAAATAAATAATTTGTTATAAGCCAAAACAAATTATATATATATATATATTTTTTTTTTTTAATATTATATTGCCATAATAAAAATGGAAACACAACCTTCAATCTATGGATACACTAGATGGTCCTTATACTAAACGAGACTACATTCACGAACACTAGACGCGTTGCGGGGAGAAGAATTAACGAGTTACATACAAGAAAACAACATCGAAATCCCACAACAACTCAACTATAATCGACAAGACTACATTCGAGCTATACAAAAAGAAGAAAATAAATTTAAAAATTTGAGAATAAAATCAAAAGAAAGTCTCGAGCAAATCGTGCACGATAAAAATATCCGAGTCATTTCTACGGGTAGAAATGGTAAAGCGCTGAAAAACGATTACATCGAAGCTATACAAAAATTAAATCTCCAAATATTTTTCGAGAATCAGACTTTCAAGAGACGAGAAGATTTGCAAACAGTTATAGAAATTGGGAACTTGTTCCAAATCTGTTTACCGATGATCCGGAACAATTTTACAATACCCACGTGTCAATGATCAAAAGAAACATTATTTCTGAATTAAGAGAAATAAAAACGATGAAACTTCAGATTGCTATGAAAGTTAATTATAAAAAAATAACGTCGGATGGTAAGACTGTAACATCGACGGCAACTCATTTTAGTCATCAAAATCGTGTCTTAAACGAGAGCGATATACAAACAACTCTCAGACGACAATTTGAAACGATACTATCTACGATAGAAAAATACACGAATGAAGGAAGTGGTTGGATCATAGATAAAATACTAGCGTTTTACATCAACATAAACAGAGTTAACCCTATGATAGGTGCTTCTTACGTAGAACTACCCGAATTTATCGAGAAAAAAAACACGCAACCGTCAACATCAAAAACAAAGATCAAGAGTGTATAAGATGGTGTATAAGACCGCTTTGGGTATATATACCGATAAAGTTAAAAACCAAATAGAAACAAACCCAAATTACAAATTTAACGGAAATAGAACTGCTATCTATAAAACTGATGACGGATTAAATTTTAAAGATGTAGACTTTCCCACACCCATACATCAGATACCGAGAATAGAAAGACAAAATAATATAAGTATAAACGTGTTTGGATATGAAGAATTGATATATCCATTATACCTGTCTAAAAACCCAGATGCTCCAACTTGCGTTAATTTGCTGTTATTTAACGGTCATTATTGCTGGATAAATAACTTGTCTAGATTATTGTCTAGCGTTACAAAGAGTCAACATCGCAAAACTTTTTGCTTGAGATGTTTATCGCATTTTAATTCGTTAGAAAAGTTGGAATTACACGAGCTAGATTGCAAAGGAATAGACTCACCTCCATCCAGAGTCGTAATGCCAAAACCGGACAATAATATATTAAAGTTCAAAAACTTTAAACATTTACAAGACGCACCTTTAGTCATATACGCGGATTTTGAATCTATATTAGAAAAAACAACAAGCCATTCTAAAAATCACATTCACAGAGCCTGTGGTTATTCATACGTTGTCGTTAGATGCGATGGTCGTAAAATGAAGCAAAAGACATATAGAGGTATAGAGACGCTGTAGATCATTTTAAAACCTCGTTGAAAAGAATGGAATCTAAAATTGGCACCTTACTCGCTAACGCTAAACCGATGGAATATACGTTAAAAGACGAAATAATTCACCTAAACTCCAATGAGTGCTGGATTTGCGAAAAACCAATTTACCCAAATTACTCGTGTAATTGTCATTGCGACAAGTCTAAAGAACCCAATTTGAAAATAGAAGAAGAAAGAGGATACTCGTTCAAAAACGACAAGGAATACGTCGAGAAAATATGTATATGCGTTGCGAAAAGAGGATTAACAAATTTCGAAAAGTCAGAGATCACTGTCACATCACCGGTAAATATCGCGGTGCTGCACACGCTTACTGTAATCTTAAATTACAAATACGACCTTATAGTATGCCAATACCAGTCATCTTTCACAATTTAGAGAATTACGACGCACACTTGATCATGCAGGGTATTTCAAAGTATCAAGAAGACATCGGATGCATACCCAAAAATTCAGAAAAATACATTTCATTCTCGGTCGGCCAATATAGATTTAGCGCTCTTGACAATTTGGTAAAATCTTGTCCGAGAGAATCTTTTAGTTTACTCTTAAAACATTTTGGCGAAGAGAACGTAGACATCTTATTACAAAAGGGTATTTATCCGTACGAGTATATGGACACTCATGAAAAATTTAACGAGACTCGTTTACGACCCAATGAGTGTTTTTATAGCGGTCTAAAGAACAAACACATATCCAACGAAGACTATGAAAGAGCGCAACGAGTATGGGAAAAATTTAACATTAAAAACTTGGGCGAATATCACGACTTGTACGTGACTACAGACACTTTAATTGTTACTCGCTGGGGTATTTGAGAATTTTAGGCAAATGTGTAGAACAAACTACAAATTAGATCCCGCCAATTACTACACAGCACCGGGTTTATCGTGGGACGCGCTGTTGAGACACTCGAAAATTGAATTGGAACTTTTGACCGATATAGACAAACACTTATTTTTTGAAAAGGCGAAAAGAGGAGGAATATCGAGTGTTGGAAGCGCTAGATATTTCAAGGCTAATAACGAGTATCTAAAAGATTACGACTCTAATAAACCGGACTCCTATATTCTCTATCTCGATGCCAACAATTTATACGGATGGGCTATGAGTCAATACTTACCATACGGAGGATTTAAATGGGTCAATGCAAATTAATTTACCCACGATCGCATCATGTCGCTAAGTAACACTTTTAAAACGGGATATATGTTTGAGGTAACCCTTGAATATCCCGCTTGTTTACACGACCTCCATAATGATTATCCGCTAGCGTCGGATAATATAGTCATACCGGAAGATCGGTCATCAGAGTATCAACTAAACTTGATGAATTCGATAGGGTCTATCGCTAATATAAATTAACAGGTACGCTATATACTAAAGAAAAATATGTATTACACTACATCAATTTGAAACAATGTCTGAGGCTGGGTTTAAAACTAACGCAAGTACATCGAGCTCTACAATTTAAACAAGCACCTTGGATGAAATCATACATCGACAAAAACACCCAACTAAGAACGAAATCAAAGTCAGATTTCGAAAATAGATGGAATTATACTGCGAGACGATCAAGTCGAAGAATACCAAGAAATAGTGTCTAAACCGAGCTACAAGTCTACTACCGCGTTTAAAGAATGCAGTTTATCATTTGTAGAATCGTACGTATAACTAAAGTTCATTTATACAAACCCATCTATTGCGGCGTTAGTATCTTGGACTTATCAAAAATTCTCATGTACGACTTTTACTACAATACATTAAAAAAGACATATGGAGACAGAGTAAGGTTGATTGTATACCGACACAGACAGTCTGTTGTTGATTGTCTATACAGAAGACGTTTATCTAGACATGAAAAGGAGGTCTGACTTGTACGATTTTAGCAACTATATCCGCAAGACCACGAGTTATTCTCGAATGAAAATAGAAAGGTCATCGGTAAACTTAAAGATGAGTGTGGAGGACGAGTTATTAGCGAAGCAGTTTGTATCAGACCAAAGATGTATTCGATTTTATACGGAGATAATGACGTTATAAAGAAGGCTAAGGGTGTCAACAAAGTTACTATACTGACAACGAGCTATCGTACGAACATTATAAAAATTGCGTTTTAGAAAACGAATGCTATTCTCACAATATGATGAAAATTGGATCCGAACTACACTTGATTTACACAGAATCGCAGGTTAAACAATCGTTTAATCCGTTAGATACAAAGAGATATATTTTACCAAACGGTATAAACACGATGGCTTTTAGTCACTATTCTATATAAAAAATTAAGATCTCCCAACAAGATTTTTAAAAATCATCTTTTTAATAATCTCTACGTGAAAGACAATCTTTTTTCCGTGATTATCAATCAACTCACCGCAAGAATCACGAACGCTAAAGTTCAGTTGGTTTATCTTAGAGCTGACGAGTCTATGAGGGAATAATTTTCTTTTTTCGATATAAATAACGTGATTTAATTCAATATCGCTCGCATTCCCGTTCGCGACTAACGGTATAATATCCAACACGTTTGTACGCTGTCCATTGTAGAAATTATCTCGAGTGGATAGCTGATCGCAGTGTATACAAATATTGTTGATAAGATTCATATTGTAATTTCTTACGTAATCTTACGTAACTCACAGTGAACGTTGCGTTGTTTAAACCCATACAGTAATCTCCGCTCGTGTTATCTATGGGTTCTGATAAAGTAAACGTTTTTTCACTTTCACTCATTTCAAAAACGTGCGACTCCATTCTATTATTGTTTTAAATTTACCAGTTGCTAAAATTGTATACGCTAATAATGCTTTTCTAAAAGCTGCTAAAGATATCGTAAATCAAGCTAAAGGTCTCGATGATAAACACGTACAAAGCGTGAGCGATAAGATTTCTAGGTTGTCCAACAAGAACGAAGCAGTTAGCTTAAAGATCTCACGGATGAACTTGAGTCAACTTATCATCATCGTAAACGCCAACGACAACAGATCTTTTAACACTAATTTAGTAGACCTATTTAGCGATTATATTATGTCTGACGTAAAACACGACGAACAAGTACTACGCTATACATCTGACCCCATGACGTTTTATCAAAATCAACTCAACTTTGCAGTTTGGTGCGCAACTTCAGGTTGTGGCGTAGGACTAGACTTCTTGAATCATAAAAACCCCGTCTTGTCGGCTTTATTCAAATTTCACGCGTATTTCACAATCAGAAAGATACTTTACTATCTCAAATGTCCGGTTCCAGGCGATAATATATTCGACGATCTCAACAACAATATCGATCACAACGCTTATACTAGTACTTGTCGACACTTTCAAGTCGATCCAAACGTGAGTTTTAAACAGACTGTAGACTTAAATTCTAGAGGTTTAGGTACTGCTTATTATTACGACAATTTAAATACGCATCAATATTTACCGGTACCTGGTAGAAATTACGACTCGAGTAAGCTCGACAAGAGTAAGTTCAACTATGACTACGCTAAATATCCCGGTGCCACCTATATGGGATTTGGAGAGTCGGGTGACGAGTATATCATTTTAGTAAGTACACAGTTTCGTGGATCAGACAATCCGCGGACGTTGTGCAAGGGTGGCAAAAGTTTATACCTCGAACAAGTTCTTTTACCGACGTGGGTATAGACAAAATAAACGAAAGCGTGAGAACGTACGTGTACGCAATACTGGGTGCGCAAGCTCAAACAAAAACGAGTATACTAACGCCAGGTACTGGGTTGGACGCGCAAAGACAATTTGAAAATATCGTAGAAGACGTCATCGATAGTCCTACAGATCTAGAGGGTTCTATCGCTAGATTTAAAGATTCTTTACAGTACGCTAGAAGTTCGTTAAACTTTGTGATAAGCCCCGGCGGGTTATACTTGATTTCATCGGATATGGAACTAATTGCGGTTGGTATTCATCAGGGTTATAATAATAATATACAGATAGCGACGTCCGATTTATCGATAGGACTAAATGTTAACTTGAATGCCAGCATACCCCCACCACCAACAACCTCAGATACTTAAGACCCTTCCCCACCACCTACAACCCCAGATAATTTAGCCCCTTTCCCACCACCAATAACCTTAGACGATATAGACACTACTCAACCTCCCCCACCAACACCAGAACCACGAACACCACCTCCCCTAAAATCAAGTAGTATACCTACTTTAGACAATTTACAAGATTTAAACACACCCCGGAGGATAGTCTACAACCAGATACTCACGAACAAGAAAAAAATGCTTTAGTCGTCGGTTTATTGGGTGTTACAGGGGTATCTTATCTACAGGGTGTATCAAAAAAAATGTCCCACTATGAAAAATTGCCTTTAAATGAATATTCTAAAAAAAATTGAGAAATCTTTTACATAGGTTGATAGACAATGGTTCAGTGCTTTGTTTGTGCAATTGCACATACTCATCATGTCACGCATGATTGAGCACAGGCTATAATTACGTAAATTGCGATACATCTGGTTTGCGCGAAAAAGTGCTGGGTTGAAAACAGGATCTGAGACCATGACAAACAAGTTAGGTATGCCCTTTGTTTATCAGAAATTGCCATTACTTTGGAATTAACTCTTTCACACTTTCAGTCCTCAACTTGTCCACCATTTCTTTCCTGGCAGATTTGGGCCCTCCTCAGCATATCGATCGTACACTGCACGCCGGATCAAAGCTCTGTCCCTTCTGAGAACATTGACTTCTGCCGTTATGCATTCCTCAAGGTCATCCAGGTCCCAAGGTGGAGTAACGTACATTTTTGACTTAAGATGACCCCACAAGAAATAGTCAAGAGGGCTGAAGTCCGGTGACCTCGGGGGCCATTCCACGTCACGGTGTAGGGCAATCACTCGTTCTCCGAACAGTTCTGTAAGGCGGTCTGTTACAGTCCTCCGTCTGTGGGGTGAGGCACCATCCTGTGCCCACCACGCTCTCTGAAATCGGCCATTTCTGTTGCCACGATAACGGGGCAGTTGGTCAATGACAGGAACAATGTCCTCGTTAAGCATCTGCAGATAATGCTCACCGTTAATGTTATGGCGGAAGAAAAAAGGGCCGATAATTGAGCCATTGCCTCCCAAACCTATCCACACAGTCAGCTTGTGTCTGTCGTCACGACGTTGATACTGGAAATCAAGGGGAGCGTGTCCACGAGGGCAGTACTCTCGGATATTGTGAGTGTTAACTGTTGCATTGAGGGCAAAGCCTGATTCATCCCCGATGATAAGATTGTCCAAGAATCGTGGGGGTTGTGCAAGGAGCCATCTGCAGAAGCGCAGTCGTCGCTGTTGATCCCCAGGTAGAAGTTCGTGACGCTTAATCATCTGATAGGGATGAAAGTGAAGGTCAACACGAGTTATCCTGTTGAAAGTGGCTGATGGCATCCCAAGACCATTGCGTCGGCTGCTGATTGTCTGAGCTCTTCCTTCTCCTGCCTGTTGCTGCTCAACGAGACGATTTCGGACAGCTTCGATATTTGCGACAGATCTGCCAGTTCGTCGACGTCCAGATCTTCCCTTATTCAGATTATGACTGTTCCCGTCGTTCGGTACTTCTGTGCGTTTCTGGAAACTGTTTTCCTCGATGGGCATCGCACATTTGGGAATTCCTGACGGAAACTCTGGAGGACTGCCCCAACACTGTTGGTTCGATGGTATTCTGTTACCATGAAAGATCGCTGTTCAGGGGTGTACTGTGGCCTAACCATCCTTGGGAGTTTGCTTTCAATGCAGAAGTGAGGGAACTGTGCACCCAGGGCCCACAAATTTATCCCATTTGCTTGTAATCCATTATGTAATTAATTATGTAACAACTGATATTTTATTTAGATGAATTGGGTGGTATTAACTCGGTATCTCAGGGAACGACCATTAATTCTTGTCTAACGAATGATCTCTCGGGGCCGTCTTTTAGATAGTACAACGCTGGTTGTCCGGGGTTGATTGTTCCTTTTTCTATAACGTACATTTCTACGCTCCAAATGGGATCGGTAGCTCGTCTTCTAGAGTCTTTTTCGAGTTCTCCAGGAGCGTAAAGGTACCTGACGATCTCGTCGTTTACATCCAAAAGCTTTTCTGGGCTCTTGAGCCCCTCTGAACTCAGTTGTCGTATTTCCAAGTGTGACATGGCCAGTTAAGGAGTTAGAGGTTTACCGCCCATCGTGGATATCAGTCTAGTTTCTTCGTCGTTTAACGTTTCTACAACTTCTGGCAATCGTTTTACCCACAACTTGCTACGAGCTGTAGGTTCCAACATTTCTTTAGCGTATTGGTGACCGAATAATCTTTCCGCCAAAGTATACGATTGAATCGTTCTACGATACCTTGAGCTCTGTGATTACCTACCTCACCTCTTGGCACGACTACATTTTTAGATCTCATCAAAGTGCTAAATTCAGCCATAAACTCTTTACCGGGATCTACTTTGATAATTTTAGGCCACGACAATGCAGACCTTTTGTAAATCTTTTTTATAGCTTCGACGACTTGACCGCTCGTTTTGTTGGTCAAGGGTTCAGCCTCTTTATACCGAGTAGCCACATCAACTACCGTCAACGCGTATCTATACGTTTTTGTACCAAGTGTATCGTGGGGTAGGTATAGGAGATCAGCTTGATGCATTTCATTGGGTAATCCTAGCGATCTATTGAGACTCGTAGGTCTAGGAATACTTGTGGGACCCAGTAAATATATTTGCCACAAGGCTTGTTTTCTTAACCAATTTCTAGCATCCTTTTTAGAAACGTCGGCTTTCAACGATAATTTTGTTACGGCTCCTTCACCTTTCCAGTAGCCTCGAGGACTGTAAAATATATTTCGCATTTTTGTTTTCATTTTATCTTAACGTTTTATAAATTAAAAAACCCAAAACAGCGGAACCTCCTAAGATGAATACAATTTCACCCGTCTTTTGTTGTTCGCTGGGAACGTAAAAATCGGACAATGTGGGTTCGCGAGGTAATTGCATGTCTTCGCCTGTCACTTCGTTATATTCTCGCAAAGCATCGTCGACGTTGCGAAATGTTTTTTAGCCTTTACTTCCTTTTGTAGTCGCTCGTTGAGATAATCTAGATACTTGGTTCTTTGTACCTGCCATTCGTTTCTCGCTTGGGTTAATCTTTCTAAGGCCAAGTCGTGCCGTGCCGTCTTTGTCGGCATCAGACTTTCCTAAACCCGAAAATAGAAAGTTTGACCCCGTAAACGCCAAAGCATTTATTGAAGCTCCACCAACCATCATTAATACGCTTGCCATGATTTTATTAAACTTTATAAAAAATAAAAGTATAAAAAACATTTTATTACAAATAAAATGTTGTCATAAAAAATTATCTGTTCGTATAAATAAAATGTACGCGATTTATGGAAGTAAGCTGAATCCTCATAGAAGTTTTAAAAATCTCAGAGCGATTAAAGACCAACTAAAACGCCAATTTTTTTGGGACTTTTTGGACTTATCTGATAGTTTATGCCTCCCCAAAACTAATGTAACAAGTTTCATAAGTCTGAAAAAAAAAAAATGTTTTTGAGCCTTTTCCTTCTGAGCCAATTTGACTCGATTCAGAAAAAGCCGAGGTCAACTGCGTACCGTATCGCGCGAGTGCTGACGTATACGTGTAGAAACATATGACGTCACTGTATTATACGACAATGTTTTACTTAGAGTCTGTACGTATATTTTTGTCTAAGGCTAGTATTACTTGATTCAGGTGTAACACTACGGTAAACATATTTTAAAGTGTTGACATCTTTGTGAGACACATTTAGAATTTGGGTTGTAGGCTTAATTGTTCTTACTGAAAAGCTAGTTATGAGTCATACTTTCCTTTGTTTGCAGTCGGCTTTTATTGGGACCTGCGCGGTGAGTTGTGTGTGAGCTGATGCTATACTCTAGTCTGGCGACTTTGCTTATGCAGCCCTCATAAGGACCCGCACTTTCTCAGAACTATACACACAATTTCTGTTATAAGGTACCAGACTCAATCGCATGCAGCGCATGCGGTACCGTGCGTGTACAGTGCATGTTGAGTCAAGCGAGCTTAGACAGGGAGACGGCCAGGGCTCTGGCTGCTCGAGACGGCAACCGCAGGGAACGTCGTCGTGGTTGGGGCGCGTGAGTCAAGGACAGGATTGGAATGCTCGGTGCCTTTAGAGTTGGAATGGCTCCAGCCTTCAAACGGAATTGTGCCTTCAAACCCAGCTGAGTTTTCATACTAACACTATCATCAATACAGTCTTTGGCGAAATGTTCTGCACATTTGACCATTTCGACAGCCTAAAATCAGATATTGTATTGTCTACAAAGCGGACCCACTGTCCCCTTTAAACTCCATTCAGCACATGGGAATCGCAGGAAGGTTAGGTCAGGGTTTTTGTCGCTGTTCCTCGTGCAACCCCCAACTACACACGATCGAGGCATAATGATTATCTCAGAACCATGCTCATACTGAAATAATACCAAAATTAGACAAAATAGACGGGAAAACGGAGGAGTTATGTCGACCAAAACTTTTCCAGCAGCATCAACTCCACGTACGTACATGCATAGTGTTTGCCTGTAGCATCAACCGACTCTACACGTGTACGTCACGGGGTCACGTACATACATTTACATACATAATGAGCTTTCGCGAAACAGGATAAATGGTTCAGAATAACAACCCCTTTTTTTAAATTAAAAAATCCCTCTCGTCTGCAAACTAATCTCCATCAGTTAAAAGAGTATTTAAACTGTCGGAAAAGTCAAAAAAGTAAAAAACAAATTGGCGTTTTAGTTGCTCTTTAAGGGTTTGACGCGAATCAAACATTAACCGTTAAATTTCCAATGTTGAGTCCAGACGATGTGGTTGTACCCGGTACGAGTCGATTGGCTTTCAACATTGACTTAGAGGTCTGAAGGCACTGGCGCTGATGACAATAGAACTCTGTACAATAACGTGGGGCGAAATTTGATCAAAAAAGTAAGAATATGTCTCGAAGGTATTCAACGTTTTTAAAGACATGTGGCGACCTAAAAATTCAGAACATTCGTATCGGGGAATCGAATCTCCCAACATTACAAAAATACGAATCGGAGCGGATGATGCGGTAGATGATGCGAATTCTGGAAAAGACAAAGCCATATAAATATAGCCGACGCTTACAAAAATAGATATTGCATTCCTCTAGATTTTGGAATGCTTAGGGATCATCAACCGCATCATCCATCGGCGCTCAACGACAGACTATAACGTACGAGTTTACGTTTAACGATCACGAAAGCGTCGTCAAGTCTACAGATACCGAAGCCAAGTACAACATTTCTGGGTTGTCTCTCGAATTTGACGTGGTGACCAATAAAACGTTAACTTCTGCCATCAGACAAAAATATCGAGGCAAGAGTCATTTTCTATTCGATCAAGTTCAAAGATATCTCGTCAGAGACTTGGACAAATCCGATACGACTTGAAACATTAATCTTAACCAATCGATTAAAAGTCTAAAGGGAGTAGTACTTTTATTCAAGGAACCCAGTAACAAAAATCCGGGGCATTTTTATAACCCTAAAACCGAAAAAGTAAACGTCACGATCGAGGGTAAACCAAATTAATTGTACAGTCAAGGTATGAGGCGTTATCAACACTGGGAAGAAATTTGCAAGTTTTTCGGAGACTCTCACACGGAATTTGGTGCCGGTGTGACAAAGACCTTAGCCTGTGGAACCTGACGATGGGTGAGTACTTTAGAAAAAGAAGCCGAGGCTGCTGGGGCTCTAAAATGTTACGTTTTCTTGGTGATGGACGCGCAAATGATTATCGAAGATGGAAGATTTAGCGGCGTTTACTACTAAAAAATCAGGGGTATAGTTATATAACATGTTTCCAAAGACACCTCACTGCGCCTTGATATGCGGTAGAACCAACTCTGGTAAAACTAAATATGTTTTAGACTTGTTGGAAACAGAGTATAGGAGTCACTTTGAAAAGATTGTCGTCATTTGCCCCACGTTGAGTAACAACAAGTCTTATCACAAGAGAGCTTGGCTTTGGTTAGATCCCGAGATATACCTATATGTGACTTGACCGTAGAAAAAATATCTCTCAACGAAGCTTTGGAATTTTATAGAACCAGACTACGAGGATTACACGTGTTATTTTTGATAGACGACTGCAGCGCGGAACAAGAAATATAATATCGTAAAGCAGCTTTGGATAAAAACACTTGCACATTGACGAAGTTGGCCTTTAGTGGTAGACACGACAATCACTATTGTTGGTTGTTGACTCAAAAGTACAATTGTGTTATGACAGATTATCGCGCTTAAACCGCTTTTGTTGTGTTGTTCTATTGCAAAGATAAAAGTAGTTTCGATCAATGTCTCGATGAAAATGATGCGGTACCCTTGGAAGAAAGATCTAGAATTAAAAGGATTCTAAGAGACGTGCCTTATAGTAAATTGTTGATAACAACTGGTCCTCCGGTTTGCTGGAGTTTGCTGTAGCTAGCTGTAGTTTTGCTATACATTTGCTGCAATTTGTTATATAGCTAGCTGTAATTTGCTGTATAGCTAGCTGTAATTTGCTGTATAGCTAGCTGTAATTTGCTATGTAGCTACTTGATAGATAGTTGATAGCTAGCTGTTTTTTGCTGTAGCTGTAATTTGCTGTATAGCTAGTTGATACTCGTTATACTCGTAGTACAGCTAACTTTACTTTGTGACACCGTAAAAATTATCTAGGTATTATATAATATGATAGAATATATAGACGTCTTGCAAAAACTCGTAATAGCCGTCAACTTGTGTTTAATTTCTTACGAGTATATGACTTGTAAAACTAAGATACGAAAATATATATATATTATAAATGAACAACTCGATAGAATCTCTAAGCACATTGTCTCAACAACCGATGCAAGTAGAAACGCCTAGTGGAACTACAGAGCACAAAAATAGACTTTTAGGAGTAGTTGCTTCTGGTGATTCGAAGAAATATCTCGTTAAAGAATACTCCGTGAATGAAGTTGAAAATTTAGACTCTGTAAAACAAGAGAAACTATACAAAAACTACGAAGCTAAACTAGGTAAAGAAATGATTGTAAGTTTGGGTAGTTGCATGCTTAGTCTTTACGCAAAAGCTCTAGAGATGACTTTACCTCTGGCTTCACCGTTTGGTTATAAACTTTGTTTAGACTCGGAAGAATCTCTTACCAACGACTTCGAAAATGATCCAGTTATATCTAGCAGTATGGCTAGTTTACTTTGCGAAGTGTACTACAACTACGGACTTTATTTATCTCCTTTGGTAGCTGTGTTGATTACGACTAAACATTTTAAAAATAGATAATAATAATAATAATAATAGTAGTTCTATTATAAAAGATGGATCTAGAAACAAAAGCGGATCAAGTAGTAGAGTCGACACGGCCGACACAGCCAACGCAGGAGACGAAGGAGACGACAAGCGATAGAGAGGTTAACAAAACCCCTCACTAAAAAAGGAGTAAAAAACCCTAAAAGAGTATAGAGCAGGGCAAAAAACTAGCCGAAAGAAACAAAAAGATGAAGGAACAAATACAAAAGATGCAAAGTCTCGACGTTGAAACACCCAACCAAACACAAACCGTTACGATAGACTGTATTCCTAGCTGGGGGTATCCGGTAGTCGGCTTGGCTGTTTTAGGACTTGGATATCTCATACTTAGTACAGCCACCTATAATTAAAATGGATACTAAGAACGTTGCAAATACTCTTTATCACGGTGCTGTGTTGAGTTTGTTGACTGTAGGTTATACCATGTTGGGTAAACAACTTTTGAAAATGAAACCTGCCGATCTAGGAAAATTAGATGTAGAAGATACCGTCAAAATTACCGCTACGGTAGGTGGTGCCCTAGCTACGCAGTCTTGGTTAGTGAGTCAAGGTATACTTCCTCAAAATGTAGTAAATACAGCGTAAAATAAAAAATAAACGATTATTTAAAAATGGCTGAAGGCGGAGAAGATTTCGAAATGGGTGACTTTGATACGAATGAAGTCGATGTAGATGCCGACGCTGATTATGATTGGGACGAAACTTATGACGAGACTAGTTTTTCACCTCCACGTCAACCACTTCTAACCCAACCACAGTCTGCTACTGGGAGCGGGTAATAGGTTAGATAGATATTCTAATTACAAAAATGCCGCTTACGCAGAATCTTTTTATGATTTTATGGAAAGCAAAGGTTATAGAAAACCAACGAATATAAGATATGAAAATTTTCATAAAGAAGAAGATGGTATTTACTACGACAATGTCTTGCTGACGGATAAACGCAACCCAAAAAAGTGTGTAGGTATTGAAACGTTAATAAAAAGAATTGCCGTTGTTTCTGGAGTAAAACCACCTTTATTTATACGAGAAGAGTTGGGTTTGTTTAAAACTAGTACGACGCAATTACAACGAGAAATAAGCCAGATACCGTCCAACCCGAAAATATCGAGTTGAGTGAACTTCCAAAAGCAGCCGATGATGTTACCGATATCTTGGAAGAAGTAGTCGATACGCAAGTTCAAACCGAAGGGTTAAACTACAGAGAGCTTGCGGCTTTAGACCAAAAGCTACAAACGCTAAAAGGTAAATTGGAATTGAATTTAACCGAACTTAGTAAGCTAGACGACGAAATTAATGTAACAAAAACAAAACTCGATGAATTAGGGAGCGGCGACGGCAACGAGTTTGAGATACAAGAATTAATAGATAAATTAAAAGATCTCGAAGATGAAAGATCCGCTAGAAAAACGGTCGTGCTTGAAAATTCGCACGGACTCAAAAGTCAAATCGTTGGAATCAAAGAAACGATAACTAAAATACTTCAAGACGATACCTCGTTAGCGGAAAAGATTAAAACTCTGTTTCGAGAACAGGGTGTAACTATCGTTAGTATACTAGCCGCGTTTAGTTTAGCCATAAGTACGATCGTGAGTTCGATAGTAGCTGGTGTGAGAGGTGTAGCGACTCCAACGTCAACTCCGGTTCCTCCAGCGCCTAAACCCGGTGGAGACTTGGATTAAGAATCATTTAAAAATGTAGCCAATTTACTAAAAGAGCTCGGGGTTAAACTGTTGGTCGCCTTGCCGGGTATTTTGGGGGAGTATCGCTAGTTGGCTGTTTAATTTATGAAGTAAGAGTGTCGGTTGGTTGGCCGAACATGTGTGGGCTCTATTGGTGGGTGCCGCGACTTTGATTTGTGTATACTTGCAAAAACATTTAAAATAATCGTTTGTTTAAATAACATGACTAATATATATCCTAAATTACCAAATGTACCAGATGGAAAGGACAATACTAGAGTCTATAGATTAAACAAAATCGAGCAAGTACAAACAGAGATAACGACTGAGAGAGACAAGCGAGAGAAGTTCTATAAAAAATATAATAACATTATTACTTGTTTATCGAATGCGGAGACTGCAACGGAATGCTTTGGAGCCGCATCAGGCGCTATTGGTATCGCTGGAATTGTCGGTGTCATTACTTTATCCGTTGGCGTGGTGTTAGAAGGAATAGCTATAGGATGTGTAGGTGTGAGTTTAGTCTTGAAATACTTTAGCAAAAAGTTTAGGAGTAAGGCCAAGAAGCACGATAAGATAAGGGTATTGGCCGAAACCAAATTGAATACGATAAATGAACTAGTGTCTCAAGCCATAGACGACGGTGATATCAGCCATGATGAATTTTTGTTGATCAGCAATGAACTAAAAACGTTTAATGGGATGAAAAAAGCTATTAGAACTCAAACAAAAGCGAGAGAAGAATCTGATAGAAATCAAAAAGAAATTGATGATGAGGTTGAAAAGCAAGTGATTGAGAGAATGGAGAAAGAAAAAAAGATCTTATCGCAAGGCTTACTGCTTCAAACTAGAAATATGTAAAGAATATGATAGTAATTTACCACCTATAATTACGATAGTATACAGCCTAGGCCTAGTGTTCCATACGAGTAGTTAGTAGATCTACGTAAAAACAAAAATGAACCCCCAACTCTACTAGAGAGTTGAGGGCTTATTTTTTTTGTTTTTTTTAATGAATCATTCAGTATACACATCCATTTCAACCTCGCAAACAATCATGGATTCGCCCAAAAAATTACCAGAGGCAAACGGTATGTTTGAGACGACACCTTAATTCTATACAACTCTTAGAAATTTTGGCTGACTCATAACCACCGGTATTTAGAAACGTCCCAATTATATACAGCGACTCTTAGAAATGTAGCTGGGTCAGCCATCAGTCTAAAGTCACCCAAATTCCGAAACGCCTAATGACTAATCCGTCTATGATAAGTCACCCAAAATCTATATTTAGCTCTAAATTTATCCTATAAAACCCCCTCGATACTTTGATGTATCTGCAACCGAAGCCAGTATTATACTTCCAAAGATTATATTGATCCAGATGCCCAGCTTGTTGGACTGCAATTCGTCGTGTAGAATTGGACGATATGGAATTCCTTTTACAATCGCCATAGTAAATACCATAACTTGTACGTATTGTATATGTTGTTACATGTAAACTCACAAGCATGTATTTTTCCCATTGGGACGTGGTTCAGTGATTTTTACGTACAGTGGCATCGTATTATGCCAACGCCTTTACAAAACTGTGAGTAAATATTGTGTCAGCCAACTAGACAAAGGATAGAAAGATGGGTGATTTCACGCTTGGCTAAAACAAATTTGACCCGAAAATCACATTTGTGCCATAGGGTGAGAATAGTCCGAAATTTTGCTATTTTTTCAATAATCATATCTATTAGTTGTACTTTGTTTTCTATTTCTCCTTCAGGTGATACATTAGATTTAAAGCTATTAAACACTCTCGTGTCTTCGACAAAAGTATCGTTCGTTGAATCATATTTTCTCAACGTAACTTTTAACTTGAGCTGAAATTTAATTCCTCTTTCGTTTAGTACGTCTTTCAATTTGTCTATGATTTTGATCTTGTCTTCGTTAAAAAATGTTTTAGGAGGCTACGTCATCTTTTATTATGGCAATAAAATATTTAAAAAAAAAATATATATATATATATAATTTGTTTTGGCTTATAACAAATTATTTTTTTGGATCTCCGAAATTTTAGGGGGATTCCCCCTTTTAAAAAAAGATTTTTTGAAATTCTGCTGGATAGGTATACGACATAATTAGAAAAAAATAAAACAATAAATTTGACTGAGATAAGGGGGATGGAGAGAGAGAGGAGAGGGGAGGGGAAGGGGGGGGGGGAGGGGGAAGAGGGGAGAGAGAAAAGGAGTTGTTGCTGAATCGGAGTTTCCTATACTACTGCTCCAATTAGAAAAATAAAATAAAAAACCTTGCCCAACTATAAAGACCTATTTCAGATAGAGGTAAGTTCTTTCTGTCACGGAAACAAAACCATGTGAAATGAGCTTCTGGCGCTTGCTCCTATATGATTGGGTGAGGTTTGCTGAATTTGATTTTTAAAATGATAGCATTATGGTGAATGAAATGTACAATTTAGTTATTGTCACTTGAATGATTCCTGTTGAACCATGCTATTCTAGTTGATACCATCACAGATGTAAAGGGTGTTTTTTTTACAAAATTGTGTATTTTCAATTTAATTTCAAAACTAAGGTCCAATTGGCGTAATCAATTAATTCTTATCTGAATAAAACTTGGTGAGAAGGCACACATGAGATAACAATAATGAATAACATTTCATGAGTCATTTCGTGGCTCGAACAGACACGAACAAACATGTTTGGACACGTACATGTAATGTTTGTCTACGACTGAATGACTTGGCTACGGCTTGAAATTACACACGAGTCTACGGAAAGTGGCTGCGGCCGCTACAATAGACATGTGTGTAACATCCAGCCATAGCCAAGTCATTCGGACAGGGCCTGAGCTCTATTCTCAGTTCCTTGGGCAATAGGTGGTTTTGGAAGGATTTTGCAGCATTGCGGACAGTACAGACAAGCCGCTATTACTTCACACTGGGTTTAATGTCCTTTGAAATTTAACCCTTTGAAAGCCGGATGACGTCTATACGATTTGCTTTTGCTGTAATTTTCAGAGATAAATGGATTTGGGGGTCAGTATTTTACTTCCACGCTGACCCGTTTAAAGTTTTGTGTGCATAGATTCTGGGAAAACAGAGAGAACAACAATTATGTTCTAGTAGTCTGGTTCCCCGACTATACCTTTGACAAAACGGGGAGCAATTTATAGACGTTGGGGAATTATCAGGTCAGGGAACTTAACTATTTCCAACGATTGTCGGCCGACAGTCATTGGAAAACAATATAAGTTTCCACTTTTCTTGAAAACGGCAGCACACCAGGTGCCATGATTTCACAGGATGCTTGAGACTGCTATTTACTCACAGTTTAGTTATGGTATCTTGTAATAATTCAGAAGTTTTGTTTTTTGATGTTTGCAAATGTTGTATATACTACCTATAACGGCGATAGGTCAAATAGAAAAATAGGTGTTTTTTTAGTGTGTTTTTTTTTAGGGGGGGGGGGGGGTGTATTTTGTTTTTAAATAAAGTTTGTGAGGTTGATGAGGACCAGTGTGAAGTAAACAAAGTGCTGTTTTCTTCCCAAGCTGAATTCAGTTCGTCGCAGCAGAAATTTGGGGGGATGGCAGGCACAGGCCATAGTTAATCCACTGGTCGGGAACTGTGATGTAATCAGTGTACATGTATATTGTTCACGCACTTCTGTCTGTTGTAGATCATTCAGTTTTTACTTTCAAATTCCTCCGTACCGTATCAGACAGACAAGATTCAGAGTATCATTCTAGTTGTACATCACTTGACAAAGTAAACAAAGCCAAAACTGAAGAAAGAAAAGTGACTTGCCATGTTATTAGTAGTCATTGTGTGTATGCAAAACTGGGTAAACTGTACATTCTTCTCATATTTTGCCTGTAAGTCGCAGTGCAAGTGGCTTTTCTCCTTCCCATTGAGATGAGGGCGGGGCTTGTCATGTTGTGTAGAATTTTAGAGAGAAAGAGGAGGGGCTTAAAGGAACACATTGCCTTGGTGGCGGAAAAGCGTTTGTCCTAAAACTGACATGGTTGGAAAGTTCATTTTATAAGTTGAGTATAATGTACGCCACCGTCCGATGAAATTTTGCCCTTTTCTGAAAATCACTGATAACTACAATGTACAGGTATTATCCAATAGTCTGACGTTTTTTTTAGAACCAGATCAGGCGTGGATCCAGGAATTTTGTAGACGGGGGAACACACCCAAAACGAAGCCCTTAGGGCGTGGGGTCCGGGGCCCCCGATTTTTTTTGGATTCTGGCCACTTTCACTAATACTTTTTTTGTTAACAAAAGTTTTTAAGATTATGTAGTATATATATATATATATAATTATTTTAGCCATTTATTTTAGCCATGTCATGACTATACAAAAGTCTAGACGGGGGGCACACCCAAAACGGACAAATGCGAGCGCGAAGCCCTTACGGCGTGGGGTCCCGGACAATTTTTGATTCTGGATGCTCCGTGGTGCAATCTGAGGCGATTCCTGGCCACTTTCGCCCGACTTTTTGTAACAAAAGTTGTTAAGATTATATGTAGAATATATATATAATCAATATCATTATTTTAGCCATTATTTTTTTGCCATTATTTTAGCCATGTCATGACTACACAAATCTAAGTTTCTCCCTTCCCCATTTTTAGGGTTTAATTTGCAGTTTTTGCCCTTCATTTTTAATTTATCCGGAATTTTTCTTGGTGTTAATTAAGTCCAGTTGAAATTTTCAAGAAAAGGGCTTGATTTCAGACCGTTCCTTGCCCGTGTTAAAACCATCGGCAGATCGGCTGCAAGACATAATAGAGGATTTTGGCACATTTAGTATGTCATTCAGTCAAGTGATCCATTGTTTCCTGCTGGTTGGGGCCATTTAACCTGTAATAAACTCCCCCAAGGGGATTAGATGTTGAGATGCACCGCGTTTACACTAGATCCGGCAAAGGGATTAAAAGGGGGATCAAACCCAGCAAGGAGGATTGAAGGGGGATCAGTGGACAGAGTTGAAATCCCAGGGCTCCGGGAAATACTCAGATGTTTAATATCGGCACCGGTATTTTTTTTAAGGAGGTTGCCGTCCTCCTAACCCTCCTTTTCTCTCACATCCCTTTTTTTTGACTCAATTTAACAAGGGGTGGGGGAGGGGGAGGGGGAACGTGCCCCCCGCGGCCCCCCTGTCACTGATTTTCAGACCAACGGGATGTTCCAAACCAAAATAGAAACAAATGCTATACAGGGTGAACCTTCAAAAAAAAAAATCCAAGAATATTCCAAAAATATACATGTCATGGATATATCAATTATTGCATCATAAAGTAGGAGCTAATAATACACATGTCCCAAGGCTACAGTCACGGATGGCTGGGTATCATTGTCCTCAAAACCATGGACAAAATTCGGAAATGGACAAGTCAGGTGTTTATGCTTTGAACTTGCATGTAGGCAATGGATGTCTGCTGGAAAACAGGAAATGACCAAACAACCCCACAATTTCTTCATTATGTTTGTTCTGTCGATTTTACTGGTCGATCTCGATCAGGAAAGTTTGCTCTGAATGCATCTGGGGTTGCCTGCAAACTTCCTGTTTTAACAGTGGAACGTCTTGACGACTAAAACCCTCTGTCCAACTGTTTAATAGCTGAAACATCTCGCCAAGATGAAGTCTTTGCTGCGAATGATCATAAATGCCCATACCCACTAAATGGTAACCACAAAGGAGTTATTACAGTTACATATAAGCCAATGTCTTCCATGCACGAATGGCTAAGCATTCATTTAGTCAAGACATGGTTAGATATTAAAGGAAGCATGACATGGAGTAGGAGTGGTTCTGTTCATTTTCTATCAAAACGACTGACTTGTCCATTTCTTAATTCTGTCTGTGCATTTAAGGACAATGATACTCGGCCATCCGTGACTGTAGCCTTGCCATATGTATTAAAAGAAAGGTTGTGCATAGCTCCTATTTTATGATGCAAAAATTAATATACATGTGTCCATGACATGTATGTTTTTGGAATAGTAAGCTTATTTTCTTGGTTTCTATTTTTTACATATGATGCATGATATGTCATTTGTGTTGGTCATTGTGTTCCCGGAATCTCAGGAATTATTTTCAGAACTCTAGGGGGAATGTGTTAAGTAACAATAATCTGGAGAGTGTATAGGGTATAGGGACAAAAGGGGGGTACCCCTCTGTCCCATATCGTGCTGGGTATATATTTTTAGGTTCACCCTGTAAATAATTTGGAAATAAGAATGAATCTTGAAGACCAGCTTGTGGAAAAACAAAACTACCACAACGCACAGAGAAGTGTTACGCTATCTGTAAGTGGCAATTTCTTTTTATTCAAGTAATATTGTTGGGTGATATGTGAGCACACCCATTATCGTAAACCTTCCATTTTCTTCCAAACTTAAATAACTATTTGAAAATGCGTTTCGGGAGAGAGGCCAATTTCGCAAAACTATTCAGGAACTTACAAGCTCAATGAAAGTGGGCCGGGTCTAATCTCGCTCACTCGACCTACAATTCATTTGTATGACAATTCTATAATTTCAAATGAACTGAAACTCATAGTGACATTCCTTTGGAGAGTCTTAATTGGTAAGTGCATTTTTTTTCTTCTGAGAATCAATGGTGTCATGCTAAATTGTAAATTAAGTGACTGTGGACACATGTTGGTAGAATTTTAAAATTCTTTTTATGAGTATGGCCCAACACAAGGCAAAGAGGCCACTCAAAGTGTGGGCTACAGATAACAGGAAAAGACAGAAATCACAGTAGAAGGTATCTATTCACACTTCGTTTGAAATTGTGAACGATTCTAGGTGGAAGTGAAGCAGGTTACATTATGGAAATGCAGAGGTTGCAGGTTCTATACTTACTGGAGTCCATTTCGTTATTAACCCTAACAAAAACAAAGAGGGTCCTTCAGTTTGTGAAGATGGAGGTGAGACATTACAATGTTGATGCTCAAATAACTTTTCAAATCACTGGGTTTGAATTTGTTTAAGTTGGGGCACTTTTGTTTTTAAAGAAAGGTCCTAACTCATGTTACTCTGGATCCAATCCAAGAAGGAATAGGTGTCAGTGTAGATAGATGGGATGCCGGTCTGAGCGCATGGTTTGAGGCCCCAGCTGACGATGCCAGCCAGTTCCCACGCTCCCTTGTCATTTTTGATCACGAATGGACCGCCACTGTCTCCCTGCAAGTCCAAAAAGGAAAGAAAAGGTTCAAAATAAACAAGACCTTTTCAAAATGTGACGTTTCTTGGAAAGGGGGGTGTTGAGGAGGAAAAAAAAGACTTGTCTATTCACCCAAGGAAGCATTCATACCTCTCCTAGGCAAATTGAAATAAAAAGAATAATTCAGCACTCCTCACACAGCACCCACCTTACATACATACAGTGGACATTCTTTTGTTTTCATGTAGTTAAGAAAAACGGAGGAAAAAAAAAGCGAATTTTACTCGCACTGTGAATGCTCTTTCAAGTGTTTCCTTTCATTTTGTGACAGAAAACCCTAACCCCAAAATGCATCTAGAGCCATTTTTTCAGAGAGGGGGAAACATTCTGTGGACGTGGGCAAGTCCACACACCGTTCACTCTTCCTGCATCCTGTGGACATCTTTTGTTCACAGGTCCACAGAGAGTATGCAAGGTAGAGCACTTATTTCAAGAAAGTTTGATTTTTTTTCAAACAGCCCACAAAACCCGAGCCGCTCTCAGCACCACAAATTCTACTTTTGATGACTCTAACCTTATGTCCAGAAAAGCTGCTAAACATGTCTTGCATCATATCAAGTAATTAATGGATCCCTGAAGATCTGCCCCCAAATTTCGAATTGACTGTCTATAGGTAAAGTATCTTGGACACATTTGATGTTGGTTTTATTAAGGTGCTAGAATTTGGAAAATTCAAGGCAGGATGACTAGAATTATTCATAGCCCATCATAATTAAGGCCCCGTACGTCTCTTGACCTATACACAAAGTCATTTAGAATCATGGACTAATTGAACTAATATAACACCTCATCATGGGCGGTGATGATGGGGGGGGGGGGGGACGTACGTCCCACCCAACATTTTTGAGGAAGGGGGAGAGGACAGCTATGGCAGTGTCCCCCCAATAATTTCCCCATGGTCATATACATTTTATGGGTCATTGGCTTTTACATGCACCAGAATACACAAAGATCAGATCAGCACACATTTTCAAAAATTTCTCAGTAAACGCTTAACAATTATTGTTGGTTGCGTGCTTTTTCCTCCGTCCCCCCCCCCCCCAACCTTGACGAGAAATCGCCGCCAATGCACATGCTTAGATTCTGTCTCTTGGAAACACCAAAATGATTCTATGGGACTTTCTGTTTGTGTTTACACTGTGGCCACTCGTGAGATTGTGGATGTCACACAAAGACAAAGAATTGTTGGGAAACGACAGGAATCTCAGAGTTATTTCTTCGCATCCCATGCTAACAACCTATTTGTTATTTGTGACCTGTTAACACAAAATGTCGTAAAGCAGCAAAATTTGAAAATCAAGATGATGGAATCTCCTGAAAGTACAGGTTAAAAGCTTTAATTTGATACATTGTGTGTTGTGGTATCTCATTCCTAGCCAAGAGTCTTGACCCCTTGTTTTGAGAAGATGAAGCTCAAAGTTTGTGATCTGTGCACATTTTAACCCGAGTTAAGCCATAGTGCGACTTTAAGCTTATTTTATGGTGGCAGGTCACATTTGTGCTAAACTTACACTGCATGCTCCCTTGTTGCCGTCACTGAATCCGGCGCAAAGCATGCTGTTTTCAACAGTTATGCCAGTCGCATTAGACATTTTATCCTGGCAGACATCATGGTCCATGATGGGTGTCATGACTTGTTGTAGATATTCTGGGTAGGTTCCTGTAAGAGAAAACGACAACTTATTCCAAATCAATCATCTCCAAATATCAGATTTCTGTGCCTGGATCTGAAGCCCAGTGCTCAATTTGGACCCGAGTGGACCTCAAGTCTCCTTTTAAGGATATTCTAAAGACAAAATTAAAAAATGTAAAAACATTCAGTGGGTAATGCTTCTGCTAATAGACAAGTTTCTTCATTTAACCCTAACCCTGCCAGACACAGCACAGTGCATCTGTGGTGACAGCTTGACCTTGCTGCACTCTGCACACAAGTCAATGTGACAAAGTATGCAATCTGATGCGTCTGGCAGGGTTTCTAGCCAAAATACCCTGGAGGGTTAGGGTTAATTCATTTTGGTAAAACTGGTAGTCATCCACAGAGTTGATAAACTTGGTTGCTGAGGAAAACTGGAGCTAGATGGGAATTTCTCCCTTTTCTTCTTGTTCCAAAATGTTTTTCAAGGCAAGTCACAAGCTGTTTTGACAAAGGCATTGCTTTGTCATCATTCATCTCTTGTTGCTTGGGAGCCGACTTATATATAGTGATCTGACTTGTGATTGACTTGATTGCAACCCTGGTATACAATGTATTAACATGTGTTAGATTTACCAACAACCCTGAAGTGTTTAGGATTCACTTTCCTGAGTGATGTTGTATATTAGTTCTTGTTCGTATTTTCACATGTGTTCTGTTGTAATTTTTCTTTTGTATGTTTATGTAATAATAATGATAATAATAATAATAATAATAATAATAATAATAGGCATTTACGAATAGCTGCTCAAATAGTATACAAATAATGAATGTTTATGAGTGCGATGGTAAGAATATTTTCATGAGGCGACAGATTGAATGTTCCATTCCACGAGGCGAAGCCGAGTGGAATGGGACATTCCATCTGTCACCTCATGAAATTATGGGTAGGACGTGTGGCTAAGGATCAGCCCGATGTCAAACCCGTCAGCCACACTGGTGGGGCTAGCTTGGACCCTACTATCGCCAGATCATGTCCAAATGTTAAAAAAGGTGATAAAGGGTCCAAGTTACTCGGACTATATTATTTGTATAACATCACAGCATAATTACAATATTATTACCCCTGCTGGCCTGCTCATCAGGCCCATTTCCTGAAACCTTCTCAACTCCCTGGGGAGTATACAGCCCCGCCTGGCAGTTAAGTGCACATGGGCTATTCACATAACTATCACTGCCCTCACAGGTACCCATTTACTCCTGGGTGGAGAGAAGCAACTTGTGACAAAGTACATGTCTTGCTCAAGGACACAAGCACCATGACACCATCACCTGGTCTCGAACCCACAAACTTCAGTATCACCGAGGTCTTGAGTCTGGTACACGAAGCAACCAGGCCCACAGTGCCCCAAAATGTAGTAATTTAAAATATATACTATGCAAAATGCAAGGCCCAAATGGAAACCAGTTTCAATTACTTGGGCATATATCCTGGGTAAAGAAATGTCATAAATAGCAGGCGTGAGATTGGCCGAAAATGAAAAATCCTTGAAATCTGCAGTGTTTGGGAGTCGCCGAGGACCCCAGAGCGATGTAGGGTCTATGGTTTGTATTTGCCTAAAAGGCATCTCTTAAAATACCAATCTCATACAAATGGTCTACATCCACTTTTACAGGGAAAAAACACCTTTAGGGTAACAACCTCAGGAATTCCAGATTTCAAAAGAGATTCTATAAAAATCCTGAAATCAGGAAAAATCCTGACAAATGTCACCCCTGAAATAAATAAATGAGTACTACTTCTAGAAACTAGAACTTTAGAAGGCACCCCCGTGTGCCCTAGCACTCTTACTTTTCGGGAGGTCTTACCTCAATGGGAATAAGCACTTTCACGGTAATATGCGCCATCTTGCTTACGGGGCAAATGTACACGCGTTGCTGTGTACGCATCATCAATCGAAAACTTTGGCGCTTAATTCCAAGTCATCATGCGTTCATTCCAAAATGCGCTTGCGTCTAGCAATGCGTGTTCTTTTTGCCCTGTCAACAAGATGGCACATATTACCGTGAAAGTGCTTATTGGCATGGTGCTTTGATAGACGAATTACTTCATTCCAGAATTCCACCTTCTGTATCAAATCTTCCCCTAAAAACCCGTCCTGGCCGATCCATATCTCTCTAAAATTTGGGAACAATGGTTTTTGGAACATGGGACCGACAAATTTCCGAAAAATCTGAGCTTTTACTCACCATCCTACCATTTTCCACACGACGGAATTCACACCGTACACTTTGTGTGCATGCACACTATACCTCCGTATATATCGGCTCGACCATTGTCGGAGGCGGGGTGGGAATATCTTGCTTTTATCGCGCGACCACACGGTGATATCGGCAGGGCGCTAAACGATGTGCCGAATGAATGAATAGATATTCATGCATGAATTTCAAATGGAAGTGTTTTTTGTTCCTCAGACTTGCAATTTAGACTCGCGCGATAAAAGCAAGATATTCCCACCCCGCCTCCGACAATGGTCGAGCCGATATACGGAGGTATACAATAGTGTGCATGCACACAGTGTACTGTGTGAATCCTGTCGTGCGGAAAACGGTAGGATGGTGAGTAAAAGCTCCGATTTTACGGAAATTTGTCGGTCCCATGTTCCAAAAACCATTGGTCCCAAATTTTAGAGAGATATGGATCAGCCAGGACGGGTTTTTAGGGGAAGATTTGATAGAGAAGGTGGAATTCTAGAATGAAGTAATTCGTCTATCAAAGCGCCATGTCAATAAGCCAGTTCGATGTTTCGCTCGCGCATGCGCCAACTCCCTGATGACTGTATTTTCTTTTATAAACAAACCGTTCCGCCCGATAGCAACGCGCGTCTTGGACACGCGTTTTTCCATTTCAGCTTGGATTTCTTCATATAACAAGTCTAAATTTTCCAAACCTGTCGAAATGGTTGCCATCATATGAAACCCCATTAAATAAACTATAACTTGGTTTGGAATCAGCATTTTATCGCTCAGAACAAAACAGTTGTGATTTTTCCCGAAGCCCCGCACATTGTCCGGGCCCACCGGATGTCCAGCCCGTGAGACACGGGCAAAATTTGTTCAAAATCTCGCTTAGCACAACGCAGCAACACGGAACATGTGTCGCCTACCGTGAGCCAGACTAAGTCTGGCAATGGACTTATGGCATCCACACACAATACGCATACGGTACGTGTCTGGTTTCCGCCACGCAAGATGTCTCAGGGTTATAATCGTTTTGCTTCTGTACTCGATCTATAAAAATACTTGTTGACTAAGTGCGCCTGGTTTGTCTGATTTTCTTTTTATATCACCCTGTTTATAATAGTTCGGACTTCATGTGTACGAAGCTTAGGCGATTTTTGGCGTCCCTTTTATTTATAAAGGTACATTAAAAAAAGTTACAATTTGTCAAAGAGATTTAGAGTTTTACATGTGATTTCAATGAACGTTGCCGGCACTGACGCGTGAAAAGCGCAAGTTGAAAGTTCGATTTGTTTATATTTTATTTTCCTGCCAAAATGAATGAAGTTTCTAAACACAACACAAAAAGTAAGTCCTCCCCCTAAATGACCCCTCACAGTTTCTTAAGTAAGAACTTTTCAAAGATCACATCTAGTGAAAAATATTTCTGTGGGTGTTAGGCAACTGTTGTGTGAAAATTGAAGGCATCCTTTTATTCATGGTTGACTGAGCTCAAATTGAAGACAAAATGACCCAATTTCAAAATTCACAAGACTGTGTGTGCATGCCTGTACGTGGCGTCGAAGTGGAGAACAGCATGCTGAGTGTTGTGTGCAACCTGTGACATCCTTCGGTGGCGGAAGCATCATGGTCTGGGCTGGGATAAGCCTTGTCAACAAAACACCACTTGTTCAGCAGATCAATGGCAATTTGAATGCGCAACGATATGTTGACGATATCTTGTGTCCATATGTTGCACCGTATGCCGCAGCCCATGGTGATGGATTCGTCTTCATGGACGATAACGCCCGTCCTCACAGAGGGAGAGAGGTGAACGCCTTCTTAACTCATGAGGGGATCCAGAAAATGGTTTGGCCGGAAAATTCACCAGACCTCAATCCCATCGAGCATCTTTGGGACCTGCTGAAATGATGTGCATGCCCGTATCCAAGCAGAAAGCACTCTGGAGGACTTGTCGCGATTACTGCAGGAAGAATGGATGGCTAATCCCTCGGCAGCAGGTGACCAGACTCATCAACACCATGAGAAGATGATGTCTGGAGGTCATTGCCAAGCGTGGTGGATACACACGTTATTGAACATTAATGTTAATCTGCTTCTCAGTTATCTGCAGTAATAAAGTCACTTTTGTGAATTTTGAAAATGGGTCATTTTGTCTTCAATTTGTGCTCAGTCAACCATGAATAAAAGGATGCCTTCAATTTTCACACAACAGTTGCCTAACACCAACAGAAATATTTGTCACTAGATGTGATCTTTGAAAAGTTCTTACTTAAGGTCATTTGGGGGGGGGGGGGAATTACTTTTTGTGTTGTGTTTATATAAACACCATGGATCGTAAGAGTTAATATTCCTTTTGATATCAGGGCACTTGTTAATTGATTTAGAGCCATGCTAATACTTATTATCACTGTTTAAAATTGACTACTTTTGAGTACGCAATGCACAACACGAATGGCGCGCCCACGTACATGGGTTTGTTTATCCAATTTCTGTCCCACAATTCCCTGCGCGCCCGAGACATCGAATTGGCTTATTCTTATTGAGTTACGACCTCCCGAAAAGTAAGAGTGCTAGAAGGCACACGGGGGTGCCTTCTAGTTTCTAGAAGTAAATGAGTACCATGCTTTCCTTACCCTCGCCATTTGCCTGCGTGTCTCCCCATCCGGTGACGTACCCATTGCCCGTCGCTAACGCGTAACTCTGTGATGGCAGGCAAACCACGTTCACATTGTCGTCAAGCGTGACCGGGCTGGACAGTTTGAGCAGGGCAATGTCATTTGTAAGAGTGTCTGAGTCATAGAGATAGTGCTTCACAACCTTTTCCAGTGACATCTCGACGGTGTGCATATCCTCGTCTTCGACATGATGGGCACCAAGCCAAATCCTCCAGCGATACGCAGACTCCCTCCTGCACAGAACAGGGGCCAATTTCATAGAGCTGCTAAGCAGCGAAATTTGCTGAGCACAAAAAAGTATTGCTTAGTATAAAATAGGTTAACAGGGCTGTTCATTTTCGAATAATTCACTCAGTATTCGATTATTCAAAACTTGATTTGACCGAATCTTTGAATATTCGATACTCGCCGATCAAGTTTTTCATGCGTCAGCTGCAACTGCATGCCACGCCATTACGCCGGTGTTTTACGTGCGCCGATCAATATTATGGACTGCTCAATCGACATGTTCGTGCATGCGCCCATTGTATCAAGATCATTATGGGTACATAACGTTCTGATAAGAAACCAAACTCCAGCCTGCATTTTTGCAGGAGTATTTTTTTACAAGTGTCTAGGGTTTTACGGACAAGAACAAAAACTTCTGGCCACAAAAAGTTACCTTCGACAAAAATGAGGCATTTGACACTGCTAATTAAGCTCATATCTGTACGTGCATAATATATTTTTTCGAATATTCGAACCGCCATAAAGATATTCAAATATTCGGTATATTTGGGACACAGCCCTATAGCTGAATACCAGTCTGAAGAAATATACATCACAGGAAAAATTGGTTGGTAATCTTGTTTTTACCAGAGAAGACTTCATGCATGCTAAGCATATTTTTGTGCTTAAATAAGAGCTCCATTAAATTGGCCCCAGGAGGCAGGATGGAATGGTTGGTCATGGAAACATGAACCCTAACTGGGGCCAATTTTTACGGGGCTACTAAGCACAAAAATTTACTTAGCAAGAAAAGTCTTGCTTAGTTAAGAACTGGTTACCAGCCAAAAAAGAGGCCATGGGATTTCCATGCTAAGCAAACAATAGGTGAAATACCAATCACAAACAATATATCAATATATAAATTTGGTTGGTAATTATGTTTTACCGAGGACAAATGTTCATGCTAAGCAAATTTTTATGCTTAGCAGCTCCACGAAATTGGCCTAAGTTGTCTTTATCTTTTATGTTAATTGTCTCAGACAAATGCCCAAACTCGGGAAGCTCTGTCCATTTCATAAAAACTGTAAAGCTTTTAAGCACAGGGAAAGAAAAACACTATCTCATGCTTTCAAGCAGACTCGGGCGAAAAAGGACGAAAATATTAGGGTCAACATTAAAAACAAAAGGACAAAAGTAGGACTTTAAAGGACAAAATCTAGATAAAAGTAGGACTTTTGTGGGCTTTCAGAAGTCTTTTTTTATACTCACCTATGTCCACAGCATCACAAGCCTCATTTGGCATGTTCTGTACTCACAACTTTTGTGATCCATCCTCAACTAAGCTCATGGAAGTATAGTTGCAGAAATTCCTACACCCAAGCCCTTCATTGCGTGATTTTTATATGACAGCATGTAACACTGTTATGAAAAATATTCATAAGTTGTGCAAGAAAAAAAGTAGGAATAGTAGGAACCAGGTAAACAAATTAGGAAAAAGTAGGAAAAGTAGATTATGATTTTGAAGCTTTGCACAGTGGATATGATGGAATTGTGGGCAACACCATGTGAAATTAATCTCTTCTAGGAGGAAGTGTGGTTCTGAAAAGAACTCGGGTGAGAATTGAACACAATGGACAGTGTGCTCTGTGTGTCATCAGGAGAATCAGAATTTACTCAAAATATTGATGCAACAATAATAATGTCCGTTTGCATGCAGGCATTAGCATGGCTTGTCCATGAAAAAATGCTTATTTTTTCTGCTATATAGTTTGTACAACCTTTCTGCTTACCATTAAGCAACTGCATGAAATTTATTCTATTTTATTTTATTTTATATTATTTTAAGGGTAAAAATACATCTACCCAGCCTGACTACAAACAAATGGGAGGGGGGGGGGAGGTAGGAGAAACAAGAGTGACATGTTTGTGTATTTATTAAACAGAACCGAGTCATTTTTGTTAAAGTAACACCCAAGTACAGTGTACGCTCACTCAGTAATTTTCGTTTTCACAAACTATAACACTCAGTAACACCCATCTTTATTTTACCAGTTTTAAAGGTTTTAATCAAATTTTTGCAGAACCTCACAAGCCTACAGATGAAATAAATTCCTGTTAAACCTTTCAAAGCATTTTTCTCTGAATTGTATTTCCACAACTTGGTTGTTACTTTGTGAAAATGAAAATCGTTCAATTACGCGTGTCCAAAACGGATGTGCACACTTCGGTCATGCTATTTATAGCGTCAACAAGCGTCAACCATCAACAAACCCGATCAGCGTCAACAAAGCGTCAACAAGCTCAAAATGCACATTTAAGCTTCACAAAAGCTATACTTGTATTCAACAAACTCTCGCATCTCGTATTATGCCAGAAATTGGGCGAATTTTCGTTCACAATCCCACATAAAAACTAAATTTTATGACGACAAAATTACGATGAATGGGCGCCGCCATCTTTGTTTTCTCTTTGGCGCATGCGCGATTGCACCATGTCCCAGAAAAACAAGATGGCTGCCGGGAAAAAACACCGTTGATGTCGTACTTTTTCGCTTAAAAATCACACATTTTAAGATACTTTTAAATACTATAAAAAGTAACAGTTAATGATACTTTTAAATAATCAAAGGAGCCCACTAAATATTGTGAATAATATGTTTAACCTATTTAAAAGGTCAAAATCAGTCAAAATTTCCTTCCACCTCCCCTGCCTTTACTTTGTACACAGACGGGTGTCACTATATACCGGAAAACACCGGAAAACACTGGAAAATACCAGAAAAACACCGGAAAACTACCAGAAAACACCGGAAAACTACCGGAAAACTACCGGAAAACACACTAAATACCGGAAAACACACTAAATACCGGAAAACACCAAAAAACCACTAAATACCGGAAAACACCAAAAAACACTAAATACCGGAAAACACCCCAAAAAACACTAAATACCGGAAAACACCTGAAAAACACTAAATACCGGAAAACACCAAAAAAACACAATGAACACCTAAAAACTCGCAAATACACACCTACCTGAAACACCCCCAAAACACACTTCACACCGACAAACTCACCCAAGTGTGTAAATACCTGCAATTGTCAACCTCCCTTTGTTCCTCTTTTGTTTATACACGATTTTCAATCGTGGACGTTCGGTCAATCGTGTACGCTTTGTCTACGCCCAAATTATTTTGTCCCACGTCCACGATTGCCGGTATTTACACACGCGCAAATACACACATACCGGAAACGCCCCCCCCCAAAAAAAATATATATATATATAAATATATACCGGAAATCAAAAACACACTAAAACACACTAAATACCGGAAAACACACTAAATACCGGAAAACCCTCCTAAACACTAAATACCGGAAAACACCCCAAAAAACATTAATACCGCAAAACACCCCCCCCCCCCCAAAAATACCGGAAAACACCCAAAAAACACATTTGGGGGGGGGGGGGTTTCCGGTATGTGTCGTGTACGGTTGGGTGAGTTTGTCGGTGTGAAGTGTGTTTTTTGGGGTGTTTTCCGGTATTTAGTGTTTTTGGGTGTTTTCCGGTATTTAATATGTTTTCCGGTATGTAGTGTTTTGTTAGTGTTTTCCGGTATTTACTGGGATTTTTTTTTGTTTTCCGGTATTTATTTATTTATTTATTTGGGGGGGGGGGGCGTTTCCGGTATGTGTGTATTTGCGCGTGTGTAAATACCGGCAATCGTGGACGTGGGACAAAATAATTTGGGCGTAGACAAAGGGTACACGATTGACCGAACGTCCACGATTAAAAATCGTGTATTGAAACATATGGGAGGCCTTCCGAAAAAGTTAAAGTATAAACAAAAGAGGAACAAAGGGAGGTTGACAATTGCAGGTATTTACACACTTGGGTGAGTTTGTCGGTGTGAAGTGTGTTTTGGGGGGTGTTTCAGGTAGGTGTGTATTTGCGAGTTTTTAGGTGTTAATTGTGTTTTGGGGTGTTTTCCGGTATTTAGTGTTTTTCCAGGGTTTTCCGGTATTTAGTGTTTTTTGGGGTGTGTTCCGGTATTTAGTGTTTTTTGGTGTTTTCCGGTATTTAGTGGTTTTCCGGTGTTTTCCGGTATTTAGTGTGTTTTCCGGTATTTAGTGTGTTTTCCGGTATTTAGTGTGTTTTCCGGTATTTAGTGTGTTTTCCGGTGTTTTCCGGTAGTTTTCCGGTGTTTTCCGGTGTTTTCCGGTATATAGTATCACCGGTACACAGACAGGGTCAGATTACATGTGGTTTGTACATGTGGCAGAAGGGTCACAAACAATCACCTTGACCGATTTTGACCCATACAACAACATGGCTCAGAATGCATGTTTGCATAGGAGGGTTAAGCTTAACAGTGCTTTTATAAATTGTTGACGCTTTGTTGACGCTAATTAATAGCATGACCCTGCACACTTTGGTGTTAGTTCGTGAAACCAAAATTATTCATTGAGCGGTTTTCACGAAGTAACTTGTGAGTTGTGTGACTGCTATATGTTCTTGTGTTCTATCGTGCACTCACCCATCCACGCAGTGCGCTGCTGTGACTATCCACTGGTCATTAATAAGAGACCCACCGCAATAGTGCTCATCACTAAGGAAGACTCTCCTGAGACGCAAGCTGATCTGCCATGGCCAAGAGTGTTTCTTGGCCTCTACTCCCCCAACCACACGATAGTCCTCGATTGGAGTCACAACTGGGATACCACACTGAGGAGCTGTAATATAAAGTATGCAATGGATTACATAATATTGTGGCGAAACCCGAGGGGGGGGGGGGGGAGCAACAGGGCCTCAACTCCTCCTCTGCGGTGCTCGGACGTCAGCGTATATAATCGCCAAACTATTTATAAAACAAACTGTACTTGAGCGGCTAAGTTATAAGTATAGCTTGCGGGGACGTTCGTTTTAGGAAAGTATATCCTAATCTATAGGCAGATTGGACGAACAGTGATGAGGAGACAGGACACAGAGTTTAAGGAACAATAATGAAGCAGTGTAATTTATTGGAACAATAATAAAGAAATGAATATGCCTGTAGCAATCTCTCTCAGTTCAATAATTAATAAACGATCAATTATTAGCATAGCAGTCAATCAATCAATCAATCAATCCATCAATCAAGTAAAGGTACCCCCACTGTAGTGTACCTCCCCACTGTAGTGTACCTCCTCACTGGTGTACCTCCTCACGAGTGTACCTCTCAGTGTACCTCCTTACTCTCCCCCTCCGGAGGTGCACACCAAACCAGTTTTTCCTAATCGGACCTCCGGGAGGTGTCCAACTATAGTTATAAAATCACAATCTTTCAAAGACAGTTTGTGCTCCAAAAAGTGTGGAAAATCCACCATTTTGATACTCAAGAAAATTAATGACAAATCGCAAATCTCCCTTACCGATCCACAACTAAGCTGCCTCGCTTGCTAGGCCGGCTGCACGTCTCCTAATCTTTAAACGGATCCCTTTGATCTTTGGTTGGGGGCAGAGCGAGAGAAACACACCTTCTCCGACAACAACAATTTGACAAGTTCCACGACTTATGTTTACTTAGCAACCAACTTGAACTTCCCGCCACAGCGCGGCTACAAAAATCGCCCCAGCTTGCGCTTCATGCACGCAAGCAATTTCAACGCGCCCAAACGGGAGCCAAATAGCGCTGCATAATGCACTAGCCCAAAAGCGCACAAACTTGCGGTAAGCAGTAGCTAGCGATAACATTGCAGCAAATTTTGAGCAAGTTCGGGTGCTGCTGATCTAGTCCCTTTTGTCAATTTTGCGATTCAAATCACGCATGCGTGGTCTGTTTTCACTCGAACGCATCTAGTCGATCAACTACGTCAAATCTAGTTTGTGTAGCAACAACAAACTGTAAAGAATGTCCTCTGCTAATTGTTAACGAAGCAAATGTTGGTACGTCAATTTTATTTTCTATTATTTATTTCTATTATTTTCTGTACTTAACTTTGGTGCAATAATTAATTCATTATCTTATTGCAAAGAGTTATTATCATTGGACAAAACCAACAAATTATCGTAAACGTTTGCAAAACTTGCCCAGTTTACCGATCCTCCATCTTGAAACCGTGACGTAACTCGCGAGTGACTAGAGAAACCATGGTCCGGGGCTAGGTTGATCCAGTTGGACTAGCTTAGTCAAACCGCTCAGCGTTCGGGTGACATCTAGATCGACTGTGGTTAAGTCTAGTCACTCTAGTCGCCCAACCGAACTTGCTCAAAAGCGCCCAACGAAAAGATTATACGCGCAGCCAATGCTGACGTAACAAACGTCACAGCAATAACACGCGCAGGACATCGCTGCAAGAAATAAGTAAGAGAGAACTAATTTTCGCTACAATATTATAACACCTCATCCACGTAGATTGGCCGAGAGCGATTTTTGCTATCTTCCTGTGCGCACGGCCAAAAGTACTATTTTGTTGTTGTTGTTGTTGTAACATTTATTTCAATGTTGTCATTCATTACAATATTTACAATCATATAGAAATTACCAAGGAATTTAATAATATATTTGATAGAGACTATGTACACAGCAAGTTAAATAATAAAGAAGCAACACTGATCTCCATGTATAAAAATCTGGATTGCGCATTGGCCGCTGCGAGCTTTACGCACAGATGTCGCCAGCAGCCGCCATATTTCCACTCCCCACTCCACATTATTTTTAAATAACCGTGCGTGCACGCGCGCGCGCATGTATGGAACATCCAAAATAAACATTGTGACGCCTCTAGTCCTAGCCATAACGCGCGCCTGCCTGTGTACATGTGAATACGTAGTAGGCCTATACATTCGCGTTACGTTTGGGGCTATGGATGGAGTGGTAATTAATGTGGCGGACGGCCATCTACAACTTGAACGGCCAAAGCGCAATCCAGATTTGTATATAGAGATCAGTGGGACAGACAAACATACAACCAGGGAACCAGACAAAGGACAACAAAACACAATGTACAATACCCATAGCAACCAAAGTATACCCGGCCCATGGCGCGGTATTTGTGTGCAGATGCAATACGGGTGTGCGCGTTGAGCGTGACGCGTATTGTTCCGAAGTGCCAGCGCTAGAGCTGGGTTCAAACATTTCGTTATGGGGTGGTTTGGAAAAGAGCAAATAAATTTTACACTAATTTTGTTTTGAAATAGAACTTAAGTTTATTTTAACTGTATTTATATTTAAATAATGTTAAAATTTTAAAATCAAGCAGAATCTGTGGGTGAGATGTTATAAAACAAATATTTACTGCTTTATCTCGTGGTGTGGTAAAACTAGCCTCCCTCGGTGATCCATGGAGCATTCTATTTTCTCTCGGCTTTGCCTCGGGAAAATAGAATACTCTGGAGGATAGTTTTACTCATAGAGCTATATTAAATTACTAGAGCGCTGACTCGATGTACAAAGTGATGCCTGCTGGGCGCATCCATGTTTTTGTACAAACCTATGGAAAACTCAAAATGTGTAGGCCTACGGCTTTTGTACGGCTATTTGCATATCTGCGTTTGTATTCTTTAAAGTTACGTTATCGAAGCCGATACGCCGAAACCCGAAATGCACAATCAGTAAATGAGCATTTCATTTTGCTCTGCGCAAACAGCGCAAACAACGCAAACGCGTGCGCGTACCGCGCCGCAGATCACTTTTGCCGTGACGTTTTATAACCGTCATGACGCGCTTAAGTTGTTTGCGTATGTTGTACTTCTGCATTGCATTTAGAGTACCTACACTTTTAAAATTCACTCCATCTAATTTCATTATGTTCTACAAACACGCACACGGATTCAAAATGTCTCCGCACCTAAGATGGGGAGTAAGCGCTCTAGTAATTTAATATTGTACACATATGGACTGGCAATGAGGTCACTAGTGCACGTCTATGCGCCCCAAGTGACCAGAAGCGGGTCCTATTCTGGTCACTCACAGGCCCCAGGGTGGAATAGACGTGCAGTAGTGACCGAATTATGTCACTTTATATAACACACCTCTGTCCAAAATATAAAATAAAAATAAGAAACTGTTCATGCAGGGATAATTGAACTGTTTTAATTCAACAATTAACTCATCAGCAATTGAACAATAATCATTCAACAATTAATAGCCTATATAAAGGAATGCTTTTAGTTTCCCTGGATTTAGTGTTTGAGTTGCTGTTCACTGTTATTATGAATAATATCACACGTCCATGAATGTTGTAGTTGTGGGCGCTGTAACCAGTCAACAATTTTGAGTATAGTGCCCGATCAGGCACTATACTTCGGAAATTATGCGCGCGCGCGATGTCTTGACGCGCATATACGCGATATTGTCGCGCGTTTTTCTAAATACGCACAAATCAATGAGCGTCTCGTCGCACGACTCAGTCGCGTAAATGAAAACGCACCAATTGATTTGCGTGAATTTAGAAAATTGTCGCGCGACCATGTCGCGTATGCATAAATTGGCCTTCACGCTGACGCAAATTTCATGCACTAGCCTAGCGCCTATATTAGTGAATCCCACGTGACCGTGTTTCAGCCAACCAGGATAAAGAACCACCAAGAGGTGTGTTATAGAGCTCTATGGTTTTACTACACCACTTGAAGCAGTAAATATTTGTATATTATGGCCGTTCAAGTTGTAGATGGAATCAGCCACATTACCACCCCCAAAAAGAAATTAAACGTAACGCGGACGTATACAGGAATTCGCCGACGCCATTTTTACAGCGGTGCCGCGCTCGCGCGCGTGCAGGCTACCCGCGTTCTTTAATTTGAGTCGCGTGCGCATTTTGGCAAGTTGTAAACAAGCTGCGTCGAGCGCGTGCATCTAACACGCACGCGAGTGCCTCGCCACCGCAGTAAATGCTTCTAATGTTGGTCGCCAGATTAGTCTATAAGCTTATTACGCATGTACACAGGCAGCAGGCAGGCAGGCGCGCGCTATGACTATGACTAGATAGAGGCATCACAATGTTTATTTTGGATGTTCCACACATGCGAGCACGCGTGCACGCATGTGTGTATTTAAAAAATAACCAATCAACGTTGGAAATGGGGACATGCTGGCAACATCTGTGCGTAAAGCTATCTGTGCGTTCGTAATGGGGTGGTTTGGAAAAGAGCAAATACATTTTCCACTAATTTTGTATTGAAATAGAAGTTTATTTTAACTGTATTTAGATTTAAATAATATTAACATTTTAAAATCAAGCAGAATCTGTAAGTGAGTTGTTATAAAACAAATATTTACTGCTTTATCTCGTGGTGTGGTAATAAAACTAGCCTCCATCGGTGATCCATGGAGCATTCTATTTTCCCTCGGCTTCGCCTCAGGAAAATAGAATGCTCCATGGATCATCTCAGGAGGCTAGTTTTACTACACCACTTGAAGCAGTAAATATTTGTATACTGTCTGCCACCAAAGCTGATTGCAACACTACCAGGCAATGGAACGGAAAATGTTACATTTAACTTTACAGGATAAAGTCAGCCACAAGAAGATAAGACAAAACCAAAGTCAAAGATATGATTGAGAAGGTCAAGGAGATAAAGTGGAGGTGGGCAGGACACAATGCACAAATTCAAACTAACGGATGGATGAAAAAGAAAGGCAACCACGAGCAGGCAAACGTAGAAGAGGTAGGCAAAAAATGATGGAGAGATGACATCACAACATACATGGGAACGGCTACATGGAGGAGGGCTTTGTCCAGCATATGGAATATTCGAATACCATTTTGCCAGTTCGAATATTCGAAAAGATATATATGCAAGTTACGGCGCTTAGCAGTGTCAAATGCCGCATTTTTGTCAATCGTAACTTTTTGTGGACGGAGGTTTATTGTTCCCGTCCGTAAAACCCTTGATACAACAGGGGCATGCAAAAAAATGCCGTTTGAACGGTCCATAATATCAATCGCCATACGTAAAACACCGGCGGGCTTTTACGTGCAATTTTTGTTTTTTACCGGTGCGGCATGCACTGAAAAACTTGATCGGCGAGTATCGAATATTCGGTCAAACCCAGTTTCGAATATTCAAACCCAGTTTCGAATATTAAAATACTAAATTATTTGAAAATGAACAGCCCTAGTTGGGGTTGGAAACACCCCCCCCCTTGCCAATGTTGTATCTTTATTTTTGCTTGTAAGGGCCTACGCCTAAAGTACCGTAGCAAACCAGAAAATAAAAGGTAAACCCTGTCAAGGTCTTATTGTGCGTGTACGGGTAAGAACAAGAGGTCAAATTGCACCATCAACATTGAGAACACAACGTGCATATATTCTTAAATATTTTTTGAAGATTATCAAAGAGTAAAAAAAAAAAAGATGAAGAAAACTGATGAAAGGGGAGTTAGATTAGCACAGTATTCCTTTCCTCAGCTTCGTCACCACACAGGTTTAAATCCCACCAGGGCCGACATGTGGATTGGGTTTTCAGTCCCTGCCCCATTCCGCGTTTTTTCTCTCCCGAATATCATTTCTGGGTTTTCCTCCCAACTCTAAAACTTATAATTAGCATTTCTTTGTGTTCTACCTACTGGTTTCTTCAGGCTTTGGGGCAACAAGACCACATGCCTTTATACTGCCGTGTTTCCATTGGACTTATTTTTGTCAATCTACCGCAACTTTTCTGTAGAATATCGGACAAAATTAAGTCATGAATGCACTAGTTTGGCTTAGCTCTACACGTGTTGGATTCGCGGACGAAAAAGCTAGTTTGTGAAGTGCCATGTTAGTTCTTTTGGAGAATCTGCAATCCTAACGAAGCTGGCAATATTTACAATCATTTGGCGGTGCCTGAAATTGTCTGCAAGGAAGCAGGATTGGGCTACTTTTGGGAGTTGACTCATCAAAAATAATGGAATCGTGATTCCGATGATGGAGTTGACTAAATGGAGTCCCCAAGCCAGTTATTCCCTGCCACAGAGTAAACTAGGGCCGAGAGGTGAGATTTGAGGAAAACGAAAAATACCCAAAAGATTTTGAGGCATTTAATTTGTATGCCGTTGCTGAAAAATGCACAAGAAAAATGCATTTTCTACCATAATATATGGTTCAAAATTGCAAACAAAATTAGAATTAGAATTAAAAGAAGACTGTTTCAGGTTGCAGAGGTCATTTTGGAATGATAAAAATAATTTATGGAACAACAAATCTGGAAGACATCTCAACCCCCAAAATCCCGAAATCAGGAAAAATCGCATGAAATCTCACCCGTGCAGGCTATTGGGAACGGTACTTACGATCTACGGCAATGGCAGATGCCACCATCAACAAACAGATTATTGACAGCATAATGATGAATGCAGCGGACGTCTAGGGATGACAGCTCAAACAATTGGGCAGTTCTATGCCTGTGACTTATGGTAGGACCTTGATTATATACCCTTCAGTGGAATCCATAAAGCCCCATCATGGGAGCAGGAACAGATGTAACCTTGGAACTAATCGACTGATATATACTCAGAATCGTTCTTATCACAAGTAACCACTAATTATCAGAAACAAAAACACACGGCTTACGTCAACAACAATTCAACAAAGCGAAAGGGCGTGGAGTTGATGAGAGGGGGAGTAAATAATAGCTTCTCAGAGATTGTCTTCCACCAAAAAACATCGTTCCTACTGACCCTTAATCTAAAATACAGGGTGGTTCAAATATTTTGGCAGATATGTTTACGTATACTTCTCTGATGTATTTAAACCATTCTGAAAATCTTATCTAAATAAGTATGAGCCTTGAAGCAAAAGTTGTGAAAACAAATATAGAAAAACTCTTAGGAATATGGATATTTCGCTTACTTTAAAAAAAATTTAAAATTCCACTTTGTTTACAGCTTTTATCTTGGCTCAGCGACACACCCAAGAGGGATGGGGTGTTGGCGGACTTGATTCCCCCATGGACTTTAGCCCCCCCCCCCCCCCCCTCACCCACACACACAATAGAAATGTCTGATGCTGGTATCTAAAATGTCTGACCGGTTACGCCATTACTGAGGTAAAGTTCAACTCAGTATCATCATGAGAACCAAGCAGGTGATGAGCCGATGATATGGACTAATCAAACTCGCTTTGGTCTAATCAAGTTTGATTAACAAAAAACAAACTAGACTGTGAACAAACAAGCCAGGAGGCAGACAACTCTTGTTTGTGCCTTTTTCAAGCTACTGTGCTCCAATTAAACAAACAAAACAAAAACCTTGCCCAACTATAAAGACCTATTTCAGATAGAGGTAAGTTCTTTCTGTCACGGAAACAAAACCATGTGAAATGAGCTTCTGGCGCTTGCTCCTATATGATTGGGTGAGGTTTGCTGAATTTGATTTTTAAAATGATAGCATTATAGTGAATGAAATGTACAATTTAGTTATTGTCACTTGAATGATTCCTGCTGAACCATGCTATTCTATAGTTGATACCATCACAGATGTAAAGGGTGTTTTTTGACAAAATTGTGTATTTGCATTTTAATTTCAAAACTAAGGTCCAATTGGCGTAATCAATTAATTCTTATCTGAATAAAACTTGGTGAGAAGGCACACATGAGATAACAATAATGAATAATATTTCATGAGTCATTCCGTGGCTCGAACAGACACGAACAAACATGTTTGGACACGTACATGTAATGTTTGTCCATGACCGAATGACTTGGCTATACGGCTTGAAATTACACACGAGTATACGGAAAGTGGCTGCGGCCGCTACAATAGACATGTGTGTAACATCCAGCCATAGCCAAGTCATTCGGACACGGCCTGAGCTCTATTCTCAGTTCCTTGTGCAATAAGTGGTTTTGGAAGGATTTTGCAGCATTGCGGACAGTACAGACAAGCCGCTATTACTTTACACTGGGTTTAATGTCCTTTGAAATTTAACCCTTTGAAAGCCGGATGACGTCTATAGACGCCAACAAAAATTGCCACCAGGCCGGATGACGTCTATACTATGAGGCGCCAAGTGTAAAATTATTATTTAACGCTATTATTTACCAATAATTCATTATATAATATATAATGAATTATTTAACCATTATTTGCATTTTTTTTTACAAATAATAGATTTTGCACCACACAATTATATATATATAATTGTTGCCAGCTTTCATTATATATATATAATTCAATGGATCATTATACTTATATATAAATAATGACGACTGACAAATTTTATATGTAAATAATTAATTTTGCACATGCAATTATATATATATAATTGTTGGACAACTTTCATTATATACATATAATTTTACGGATCATTATACTTATATATAAATAATGACGACTGACAAATTTTATATGTAAATAATCAATTTTGCACATGCAATTATATATATATATAATTGTTGGACAACTTTCATTATATATATATAATTGTTGGGCAACTTTCATTATATACATATAAATTTGCGGACCATTATACTCATATATAAATAATATCGACGGAAAGGTTTTATTTGTAAATAATGAATTTTGCACCAAACAATTATTTATAAATAATTGAATTTTTTATTTTTACAACGAAGTGAACGAGGCTATGGTATACTAAATAATGATTGTGCGTCGTTCATTATATACTAATAATAGTGCAGTATGTAAATTGTGTTATTAGCCACGCCCAGTAGTCTGAATATTCACATCCTGGCATCCGTCACAATTGCGCGCGGCCGGCTCAGTCGAGTCTAGTCTGGTACCTGCAATATGTCAAAACGTGTGCAATAGCCAAACGCGGGGGATTGACACAAGACCGCGGTCTATTTTGTAAGTTGTGATGGACCGACTAGACTGACTGCACTGATGAGTGTCGATTTCCTCGTGCTAATTGGTCTACTCTTCCTTACTATAGTCTTGAGCAAAGCGTGTTTTTATTTATTTTATAATGGCCAGATCGACAGCAGCATCCAACATATAATCCAGTCAGCTGTAAGGCAAATTTCGAGTCAGCTGCGACAAGAAACTCCGAACAGGGGAGGTGGGACTGCTTATGCTGGTACTAGTGATGGCAGTACTACTACTAAAGTACTAGTACTAGCATGACTAGCATTGCTGTTGCTCGTGCTGCTGACTCAGTACTAGTAGTACTGATACCAGCACAAGCAGTCCCACCATGCCCACCTCCCCTGTTCGGATTTTCTTGTCGCAGCTGACTCGAAATTTGCCTTACAGCTGACTGTAACACAATTTACATACTGCACTATTATTAGTATATAATGAACGACGCACAATCATTATTTAGTATATCATAGCCTCGTTCACTTCGTTGTAAAAAAAAAAAATTCAATTATTTATAAATAATTGTTTGGTGCAAAATTCATTATTTACAAATAAAACCTTTCCGTCGATATTATTTATATATAAGTATAATGGTCCGCAAATTTATATGTATATAATTAATGTTAGCCCAACAATTATATGTATATAATGAAAGTTGCCCAACAATTATATATATATATAATAAAAGTGTCCAACAATTATATATATATAATTGCATGTGCAAAATTATTTATTTACATATAAAATTTGTCAGTCGTCATTATTTATATATAAGTATAATGATCCGTAAAATTATATGTATATAATGAAAGTTGTCCAACAATTATATATATATAATTGCATGTGCAAAATTAATTATTTACATATAAAATTTGTCAGTCGTCATTATTTATATATAAGTATAATGATCCATTGAATTATATATATATAATGAAAGCTGGCAACAATTATATATATATAATTGTGTGGTGCAAAATCTATTATTTGTAAAAAAAATGCAAATAATGGTTAAATAATTCATTATATATTATATAATGAATTATTGGTAAATAACGTTAAATAATAATTTTACACTTGGCGCCTCATACTATACACGCCATTCTCTGCATTTTCAATCCATTGTTGGATATAAATTGTGTATGTTACGCTTGGCTGCATAAACCTCTTGTGTCGGTTTTGCTTGGCTGCACAGGCCACCCCGGCACCTCACTATAAATAACCGTACTCAAGGGGTTAACAAACAATTAAACAATGTGTTGCACTGGAATATCTGGATAGTGCTGGATTTTGCAGGATTCAGGAACATTCCTCGGAAAAGAGTCGGGAGGGTTTGGTTATGATATAGCTTGCTAATGATCAAAAAATAAATTGATGAGTTTTATTCTAAAAAGCATACTGTTTATAAAGATGGCACCAGTATATCAATCTTCCTGAAAAATGGAATGCTGTCATCTGCAAGAAAACTGTATCTGAAGACCTTCAAAACAATGTAACTACATGTACTATCAATTTCAACAATCGAAATATGCAGATAAGAATGTGCACAAAATCACTGCTAGAACTATTTTCACTATCTGTTTCCTTCCTCCATGTTTCAACCCATGTCCAACTGTTTCATGTGATGACTGAATACTCCCTACACTTTCAAATGAGGATATCAGTGTTGGAATCGAGTCCTAGAATCCGAGTGCCAAGTTCTCCGAGTACATTTAGAACAGAGTACAGGCCGAGTCCGGCCGAGTCTATTGATGATCCATTGATGAGTCCTGGGCCAAAAATTTTAGTCCAAGTTTTTTAGGGTCCAAGTATATGGGCTGAGTACGAGTACATAAACAGTCGAGTATGGGCCGAGTACGAGTGCACCATAAGAAACAAAAAAATGCCAAGTTATGTTTTGAACATTATTATAATGTACCTGCATCATCAAGAGTCTAAAAACAAACAATTCAGGAGACTGACTATTGCACTATATTTCCATCTTTTTAAATTAAACACATCACAAAAAGTAAGTTTCCCCCCTAAATAACTCCTCATAAAGTAACAATTTCTTACAGATTATACCTAGCATAGAATATAACTATGGTTATCAGGAACATTTTGTGTGAAGATTGGAGGCATTCATGACTTTATGGTTGACTGAGCACAAATTGAAGACAAAATCACCTAAAGTCAAAGTTCACATGTTAGTCCAGTAAGTTGTCTGACCAGCCCCATTCACAAGTCATACACCAAGAACATTGGGAATAAAAAAACATGCTGAAGTTCTGTACTTCAAATCATGCCCAGATTATCTGACCAAGACAGAGCCATTGCAATTGGGCTTTTAGAGGCTAGGACCCCTATTAAACATGTAAGGATGGGGTGTTAGCCCAAATGCCCTCAGAAAATTGCGCCAAATGTTCATGGAGACTGGTCAAGTGATGGATAGACCCCGTAGTGGACGACCCAAAGTGACGACTGCTGCATAGGATCGACTTATCAATCGAACACTAAGACGAAGAACATCAACAGGTAACATAACATGCTTTTCACACATTTGATTTTGGGTGATTTTGTCTTCAATTTGTGCTCGGTCAACCATAAAGTCATGGATGCCTCCAATCTTCACACAACATTTTCCTGATAACCATAGGTATATTATATGCTAGGTGTAATCTGTAAGAAATTGTTACTTTAGAAATTATAAGGGAGTTATTTAAGGGGAACTTACTTAATGTGACAACACGATAAACCTACTCAAAAAGTTGTAAATCACATGTGATTGAGCCAGAAATTCTATTTGGGAATTTATCCAACAGCCCAAGAACTGTTTATGTATTGTGTACTTTCGAGTCCAAAGGTGCAGTATCAAAAGAGAAAATAATTTATTTTCCGAAGTACGGGTATCGAGTGCCGAGTACAAAATGTCGAGTCCGGGTACGAGTCCGTGTACAAAAAGCCGAGTATGTGCCGAGCCCAATTTTTTTAGTACTCAAAATCGAGTTTGGGCGGAGTATTTAGTGGTACTCAAGTTTTACTCGAGTACGAATACGAGTACGAGTACTCCAACACTGGGATATCAGCATACATAAAGTAGGTATTAGGCAGAAAACAACGCTACAAATTCACAACATGCTTCCCAACTTGATGTTCTCATTAATTGTACACAATTTTATTTACACTTTTCAAATAGAATACTACAGGTAATTGGATGCTTTGCAAAAATAATTTATCGCGACATGATTTTGAATTGGTGGAGCATGATGGAGCAAGAGCAGGCCAAAGCCAAGTTTGTCAGGGTAAATAATTGAAATTTCAAGCAAGCCAACTGATTTATGGTGCTCTAGGAAATCACAACTCTAATTACGAATTTGGGCCAAACAAATAAAAAGTGTTTACTCCTTGATATTTTTTTCTTCACCTTTTGGGCATGATATAAACAGCAATTTACATCACGATCACACGAATGTGCAGCGTTATAATTGTTTATTAAAAGGGGAAAATGCCAAGCTGAAAAACATTTGATAAAATGTGACAAAACTGACTCTGGAGCTTTGACCACGCCCCTTTCACAACTCTATGGAATTTTATGCTGTTTTTTTTTATCTTAGACTTTGCACGTTCCGCATCAAATGATAACTAATAAGTGATTGGACAATGGATCACACACTTAGGGCTGTGCATCCGAACCGGATACCCGAGTGCCGGACCGCTAATGTCAGGAACCGGTTCCAGATTATGGAATCGAGTACCTGTAACCAAATTAACACATTACTTAGTAATTTCTCAGACAATAAAAAAGAAAGGGTCTGAATGTCATTTGTGGGGAATTTTCAACAAGAAAGCCATTACATAGAAAAACCAAATAGATTAATATTTATCATGCTTGCTGCATTCACTGATGTGGTAGTATTAATGTGCAGACCTTTACGAACAACATGAACAGCAATTTCCAAGATTTAATTTTTGGGATTGGCTTTCTTTAGCATGTGGATGTTTTTTTTCAATCAGGTACCCGATTCTCATACTACTCGTAAATGCACACCCTAATACACATGCTGCATTCGATTAACCAATTTCTCACATTTTCATCGGCCTCTCCAACATAAATATTTAGCTGAAAAAGCAGTAAGGTATAGGCTACCAGCCAAATCGTAAATATGATCCGTCTTGGATGAATAGCTTTTAGTAAATGAAGTCTCAGATAATGCCTGGGATATGCGTCTTTTAGAAATGTTACAAAAGTACACAAATAAGTTTGGTAAAATTATGACATCTGATCTGATATTGATAAATAAATATAAACTCTTATTAAAGAGATGATGCTTTTCACACAAGTTAAATTAATGATCATTTACTCCAATCTTGCAAATATATCTTAAAGACAGGGAGATTGAAAGATCATCTTGGAAGATATCTCCCCGGATCCTTTGAATATCTCTATAGAACTACATGGTTAAGCAAAGTTGGACCGACACCCAAATTTGTCTAGATAGATGCTGGTTGGATGAGTCTAGTCAACTATTCGGGAACCAGCCATGTGATCCATTTACAACAGGAGGCCAGATCCTTGAGGGTTGTAGTAACATTTGCTGTTTTTTTTAGTTAAAATTAAAAGTGATGCAACAACCTCAGTTTGGGGTTACAAATAGCATAAGTGAATTTTCACACTTGTGACCCTGCATATTGAGAAATGTTTTCAAGTTTGACTTTTACAAATTTTACAAATGTATATGCCAGAATGGGCTTTCCAATGGTACCAAATTCATCCTTTGTACCCTAGCTATACCGATCCAAAAATGTTTATGCACTGTACAGCAACTGTGACCGAGAACAGTTTCTAATCAAAGCAGCTTTGAAACAATTATGCATTGTGCGTGTCGCACATGAACACGCTCCAAAATTCATCCTTTTTTTCCCAACTTGATCTGTCTTATTTAAAAAAATAAAATTACTAATTTTTTTTACATACATATGTCTTTAAGCGATGATTACTTGAAAACTGATCTTGGGGAACATCCCTCATGAATGCTCCAGAGGGTCACATGTAGTAACTTTACTTCAGTTGCAAATGTACATATTGTAAAAATGTTCAGATTGTGCCTTTTTAAAAATTAAAGCAAAATTTGAAGCTACTTCAAACCTTGAATCCGCTGCTATTTGTATCCCCAAATGGCGTTGTCACAGCACGCTCATTTTATACTCAAACGGGCATTACATGAATCCAAGGGTATGGTTGAATACACCCGATGCCATCGCAGTTTTGGGTGTAACAATTTTTTGTTTCTTTTTTTTTTATCGCCCAACACAAGACCACTCTACAACAGACAAGAAAAGACATAAATCACAGGGATAGAAGGTACGTATTCACATTTCGTTTGAACTGTGAAAGATTATAGGTGGAAGAAAAGCAGGTTACAGGTAAGGAGTTCCAAAGAGAGGCAGTGCAAGGGAAAACACTTGAAGAGTATCTCACAGTACTAGCCTTTGGAACAACAACCGTGAAAGGATGTGATAGCCAGGCGAGTCGAGTGCCTGAAAGTTTGGACGGGGGAAACTAATGATGTAAGGTCACTGGAACATCCATGATAGTATCGATTGTTTTGAACGATAACCACGACAATGCACTGGCATAGCGTGCATATGAATCACATGCTCTGATTTTTGTAAAACCAGGTGCATTTCTAGGGGAACAAAATGGGGGGGGGGAGGGGGGGGGGGGGGTAAACAACAACATTTGGGCAGTGACTAATTTTACAGAGTCTATGGTTAAACAGTTGCAAAATTTTTGAACATTTTTAAAATCTGTTTGATAACATTTTCTAAATGCCCAAAACAATAAAAGAGCTTGGAAGTTATTGTGCACCAGCCAGGACATCAGGTATACAATCAATAGTTGACCAATACTTAATGATCAAAATTACTCTTTAATAAGGGGATAAAAGTGTGATGACCCGGTCTTTACCACGTCAATAATAACTGAGGAGGGGCGTGACCGCTGTTAATGGACCGAGCCGAAGGCGAGGTCCATTAACAGCGGTCCTGACTCTTCGAGGTTGTTATTGACTGGTAAAGACCGGGTCATCACATTTTTATCCCCATTCATAAATGCCTTCTTACGAAAAATGCAAAAACCTCCCGTAAAAAAAGAAAAAATGCGAAGCTTTTTCACCCCATATTTTCTCCCATTTACTTAGTACAAAACACATGCGTACGTATCGGCCTTGTGAGCGCGTGAAGGCGCTCCGCGCCTGTCTTTCGCGTGCGCGTATGCACACGCACGAGATGCAGCGTTTTATACGCGTGCATTAGCGTTATCTTACATTATGAAGTTAAGTACATCTTGTGTGCGCACCTACTACACTCGCCTCTGCGGGGTACTGGACCAAATCCGCCAAAATCCATCAGTCCATTTTTTTCTTTTTATACATGGGCTAATGGAACCACCACTGAAGTGTTGGTTGATGTTGCTGGACTTAGTACACATGCCTTATATGACAACACTACTACTGGATCCTAGGCAAAATTCATCAATTGCACCGGCACTGCTTCAGGCCTCCTGGACCAAGTCCATCATAATCCATCAAGAACTGTTCACGTCCGGCCTTTAGGACCAAGTCCGCCAAAATCCAACAGTTTGGGTGGATGGATTTTGGCAGATTTGGGACAGTGAGGGTTAATACACAGACAATTTTTAATTGAAAATGAATTAAACTGATGCAAACTGCAATTTTCAATTGATGATTTTGACAAACTAAAATCAGACTATTCATGACTCGTGTCAATTTATTCTTAAATGTAAAAAAGGTAAGGAAAGCCCCCATTGTTGATACTTAAGTTCCTGATAAATGGTCGTAAAATGGAGCTTGGCCTGGGAGAGCCTGGGAGACATACATTGTACGTGTAGAGTTGGTCAAGGAAATAAATCCTGATGGAAAAACTTAAGGCCAGAAAGTAGGCGTGGTTTTATAAGATAACTGAAGGTAGAGGGACCACGGTGTCTTCCCCTAAATTCCACTACTGTGCTTTTTTAACCAGTTCGCGCCGGGATTATTTTTGCCGAAAATATAGCAGCCAATTTCTGATATACAGCCAAACGCCACAAATACTGATTTGCAAGTCATTTCAACAGTATTTGTACAATATTTCTTGCCGAAACCTCATATATTTCAATACTGCGGGTGAGCCCACCGGAGCGTAAATTGTAGAACAACAGGCCGTGCACAGCGGCCAAGTTCAAGTTCAACACACGGTCCGCCTCCACAGACTTCTTGGACTTTGTGTGTGTGTACAAAACAAATGAGGGATTAGCGTGTTGAGACGTCACCCGGAGGTGAGTCGAGGCAAGCTTGACGTTTTTACCCGTCAGCAGTGCCCGTGTATAAAAACAGCCAGATCGTGTGAACACGTCCTCCGACACGAACTGGTTAAATCACTTCCCCTTTCGGCCAATGTTTACCTTAATGTAGACATACCAGGGAACCTTTTAATTCATGGGTTCAATCAAGAGAGGGAACCGCCTGAACTGGGAAGGGTCAGGGGCGAGGTTAATAGCACACTTTAGCTGTCATATCTTAATAGATTGATCCACTAAGCCCCCTTGACGTATTCTACAACAGCCACACGTCTTTTAACCCCCTAGTGTCTGGCTGTTATTGATGGGGGCTGGTATGCCAAGAAACGGGCTGTGCAGGCACCACACTGAATACAGTATGGTCCTATTCATCGCACTTGGATCCTCCTTTCGTGTGAATGAAAGCTTTGTTTGAAAAAAGCTCCATCTATTCATTACACTCTCATTCAAGAACAATACAGTTGAAACATGAATGGATTGAGTACGTGCAGGAATGTGCACATAGCTGACAACCGTCCATATTAAACAGGTTAAGTACATGTAAGTCACTATTTTATCAGACTATAGTCACAGCTGTGATTTGTCAAGGACTTAACGGATAAGTCTACTGCAAACCAGTCTCAATTCCTCTGACATTTCCTAGCTCCGTAGCCATGTCAACTATAAAATACGGGGGAATCAAAGAAAGTGAGGCTTATCTGGTCGTATCAGAGGCATGTCTGCAGGGATGATTCTGAAGGTTCCAGAGATAAGCAGCACCACAGCGTTACTTGCTTTTACCTTTCTTGCTCGGCTGCAAGACCAAAAAGAAAGAAAGAAAAAAAAGAGAAAAATTACATAAAATGTTTAAAGAACAAGATAATGAGCTCTTCGTTAAATTCGTGGGGAAATTGTTTATGTAAATTCTAGGTTCACTGGTGAGGTTTGGGGGTTACAGGCACTGTCAGGGTATCTTTAATGGCAGCAGATACTGTTCTAGATGCAATTTACCATGTATAACTATACATGTATGTTTAAAATCTGAACTAAAAGAAATCACCTTTTTCACACGGGAAGTACATGTATGCTCATACGTGCAAGTACACATATACCAGTTACAAATTTCAGCTTCTCTTTAGATTGTCAAAATCATTTTAAATTTGGTGACACTTGGTCTCGGCTTTCTCAGAGACACAGCACTTTCACAGGCGTCGGGATTAATTGATTCATTTATTTCATGTTTTACAACTGTGGGCCCTGGGTAAATAGTAAAAAGGACAAAGTTGTTACAAAAACCTGATTAGTTTGAGTGTCTTTACTCCATACAAAATGGAAGTTTACAACGTGCTTGTATTCCTAAGTTTTTTTTCTGTATCTGGTCTTTTTTTATGTGGGAGGGTGGTGTTGTGAGGAGATAGGAATAATAAAAAATTAAAACATGTCATGTTCCTACATGTATGAATCAACATAAAGACTGCAAATTTGTATACACGTACTGTAACTCCTCAAAAACATCATGCCAATTCTGTCTACTGCCCTCTTGTGACATTATATTTCTGTATCACGATTGAATACAGCGCCCTCTGTCCACTTCTGTATGAGTTGCATAAATGCACATGACAAAGCTGGGACAGGATGACACCTGATATGCTTGTTTACTTTTTCATGTACACCATTCGGTCTACTTTTCTTTTAATTAAGCAGGGTAGAATTCTGAAACAAGATCATTTCCTGGTATATTAAGCTATGAGCTTATTTTTACCTCATGAATAAGTACGACCGCAACAGCTAAGGTTTGAAAAAGACAACTTGGCTGGTTGTCGTTTATAGCATACTCAATGCATTCATATTTCAACTATATTGTTCTTGAATGGGAGTGTAATGAATAGATGGAGCTTTTTCAAACAAAGCTTTCATTCACATGAAAAGGGGGGCTCCAAGTACGATTATTGCAATATATAATTGTAATACAATCATTATAAATTTTTGAATTTCTGTACCGAGTCTTTTTAAACCGAAATAAATTGTAACAATTTGTTTCCTATTTTTTGTTTTCTTAGGGTTTGCTTTGCACTCAGGACCCTGCCAATTAGTTAAATGTAGTGTGCACGATTGGTAATCCTCCAAATTTTTGTTTACTGATTTATTACGAAATACCTTTACTAGACTGTAAGTTAATAGTAGTCTCAATCATCCTGTGAAATGATGGCACCAGGTGTGCTGACGTTTTCAAGACAAGTGGAAATTTAAATCGTTTTCCAACGATTGTTCGGCCGAACAATCGTTGGAAAACTGCCCTCTATTGACCGAATATAGTTAATCCGTGTTGTGTCTAAAATGGGTTAACAATCCAAAAATGGGCGCACGCATAGTGTACCGAAGTGACGCATTGTAACCAGTGCATGCAGTGGATCTTGGACGTTCCGCTCGGCCCTCGGCCTATGTACATGTTATGTGACCGGTTGAAAACGAACGCCGTTTTTTTCGCCACCCAAGAACGCAAAACTTTGACCAGGTCAGTAAAACGATATTTCCTATAAAATACTAACCCCCAAATCCGCCCATTTCTGAAATTTGCAACAATGACCAATCATGTACATTACCTTTAAGGCGGGTGTACATGTAGCTGTTTCTAGACTACAATTTTGGCATGGGTATACAGTATATTCTGTTTGGTAGTTACAAAAAGGAATTTTTGATATTTTGTCACTTTTTTCATATGTGTTTGGAATTGTTTTGAAAATCTGAAAAAACAGTTTGCACAATCTATTTTACTTTTTTCGAGTAAGTACATTCTTGAGACATCAAACAAAATATTTCACTTATTTTTGGTAACTTTAAAGTGAAAGGATAGAATTTACATCGGGGATGTTGTCAATTAGAAAGATTTGTTTGCCCTGTCCCGACGTAACGTATGAAGCACTGTATACTCAGTACTTTCCGAGAGCCCGTGGAAAAACATTCACAGGCTTATTTTCTAATTTAGTAACTTTAGTTGTGTATAAATGTAGAATTATTTGTGGCTTAATAATTCAGTTCCTGCAGTGGGGATCTTTTTGTGCAACCCAAGAATAAAAGCCTTTTCGAAGGGTTTCAATAGAAAAATATAAAGTTAAAACATACATGTGTACAATTTAAAAATATCCCTATGAGAAGAAAAATTCAGTTTATTTAAGAGCATAGAAATATGTCCTAAAATGATAACTGGCATTCACGAATGTCTAGGACGGATTTACAAAAGCATGAGCATGTTTTTTGAAGCTTTCATTAGTACTGGTTTAAAACTAGTTTGTTTAAGCATACAATGTAAAGAGGAAAGTGCCGGGATGCACACAATTGTAAGGCAATGAAGTTTATATGACGGACAGTGCCTACTTATGTGTGCAAAAAGAAAAATCTTTTGTGTGTGTACAAAATGTATGTTTATAACAAGCGAACAGTGGAACGTCCACATGCACACTGGATGTCTTCTTGTATTGTGCAAATGGAAGAAAAAGTGGAAAGCCTTGTTTTTCAAAAGCCATTTTCAAGGTGGTTTCTCTGATCTTATAAGAAGGCATTTATGAATGGGAATAAAAGTGTGATGGCCTGATCATCACTGGTGTAACAATGACCTTGCAGGGTCATTGCCACTGTTAATGGACACCGCCTTGGACTCTGTCCGTTAAGCTGTCGAATCACTTTCTCAGCCATAAAGTTTGGGTCATCACACTTTAATTCCCTTCAATTTAACATCAGTTACAAACCGCTATAATTTGCCTGTTTGAGTGGTACATGTAAGAGCCAACAGGAGGAACCAATGCCCTTGTTATTTTGACCTCTGCCTCTCAAGAAGCCAGCTGAATTAGTTCAAGAAACATTAAGTTCAAGAAACTTATTAAAAGGCTGTCTCCTTTTCGTAAGAAACAAAGGGTTGAATTGGTACATATATACTGTCAGCTACGGTTGATTCTCGCACTGACAGTGGGGGTGACCGGTGGATCTGCGCAATCAGTTGATTATGCTGTGCTTTCACGCGATCTATCATTCGTGCAACCAACGCAAGCATTGGCAGATCGTGCAGTGCAGACTGCGCTGATGATTGGTAGATCGTGCAAGGTTGTTCGACTGCATGATCTGCTGATCGCACTGGGCAATAGTTGCACGATCATTAGAATGCAGTGTTGGAGGTCTCGAGACCGGCCTCGGCCTCGAGGCCGGCCTCGAGGCCGATTTTTGTGGCCTCGGCCTTGGCCTTGGCCTCGGAGTGCAAGGCCTCGGCCTCGGCCTCGGCCTCGGAGCCTTCCGGACTCGATAATCTGGTCGAGGCCGGCTCGAGGCCGCCCACTTTTACCAATTTCCCCACCAATTCACATGCGTTTTCTGTTTCAGTTAATTTTAATTTGTTTACCTCATCAAACTTTCGAGAAGCTGCCACAGTGGGTTCCGTGAAACGAAATAAAGTTTCAAGTAGATACGCACGAATGAATGAACTGGTATTTGCATTATTGCACAATGGAGCTATAGATAGCTCTCCGATTGCACGTACTCACGTACGTACATGTACATGTGTCATCTTCTTGTAGAACCAGTCTACTCCCGCTAATAGACTACATGTAGTTTCTGGTCGAGCACTTCACTCGACCCATGAACTGCCACTATTGCGTTACACGTACTCAGGTAGCATCTAATCTTGTTAGATAATCAGTCTACGCCCGCTATAGACTGGTTCCTGGTCCACCACTCGGACCTGAACGAGTGAACGTTAAAGCGATAATCATAATGGCCGGCAGTGAAGTTAAGGGAACCAACCTGTTTGTTATTCACGCGTGCTCGCGCAACGCGAAGCCTGTCGCATGTCTACTAGTCTATGTACCCATCACTGCATGCCCTTGCAAAGACTGTCCTCTCTATTCCAGCTAGTCTTGGTTCCAAGACGTTACTATTGTACTTTTCTACTTTCGCAGTTGCAATGCACAGGCAGCGCGATTAGGTAGTTGCAATAATAGGCCGACAGCGCGATAAGATGTTGTATCTGTCTGTAGTAACGTCTTGGATAAGTTGGCATTTCGGGGGCACGACCAGACTGTGGTAACTACAACTGTTTTTATGCAGTATTAATATCACGTGATAATGATGGAGGTTATGCAATCAGCGACCGAGTTTGAGCACAATAGACCGTGTAAGTCTCGCGCATAAAGGTCACGATTGACCTCCCGGGCACCTCCGAGCACCTCCGAGCCGCCGGTTATAGTGTACCGAAGTGATGACGTCAATCAATGCAATGTTTGGAACCAGAATACATTCTAAACTGCATGTGTGTGGAACCATTGCCCCGGCAACTGACGTCAGACTTCGGTACTCTATAGGACTTTTACGTGTGGTTGATTTTGTTTTCTGTAATACTTTGCTTTTACGAAGATCTGAACCATGAAACGGCCATAAATATGGATAAATTCAAAATTAATTTTACAATATATGAAAACATGCATGACTGTCTAAAAGTTTAAGAAAAGTAGGAAAAAATGTTTGACCGAAGCGTCATGTTGCAACGTGATTGGCTCATTGTCGGGAAGAGAAAGCCCGGCCCCCAAAACCCCTGCACTGCATGCGTAAGTGAACGTGCGTACATATGCGACGACCGCCTTATACTGCATGTCTACGCTATTAAGACTGGCGTGTGAACCACCAGAACAATGGCGAATGACGTATGTATGACGTACTAGACTTTTTCGTTCTCCTTTTCCCTAAATTGATATATCGTTCAGATTTTGTAAATTGAAATGAAAAAAATATTTTGCTAAAAGTTTTTATCTACCTTTCAGTAAAAAGAACAGCGTCAAAACGAATTATTTCAAGAAAACTACTCGCTTTACACGTTGAAGCTGCTATTCGAGGTGGCCCGAAGTTCGGTTTCTCGTAAACTCTCGTATGTTCTAGAGGTCAACTTACACGCTCTATAGACCGATCCAGTGAGCGTCGCCCGATGGTGATCTGACCAATCACATTCGTGGTTTATGTCCAACATGCGTGCACGCGCATGTGACGCCCGCGGCTGGAGATCAATGGTCATGATGCCTTGTCATGTCCTATGTATTTGCGTGTAACGAATAATTTATGATAAGGCTCAAACTCGGTCGCTGATTGGATCCCTCGGAAAAGCGGGGGAGAATCGTCGAAAAGTAAAGAAAAAGTTAACAATTGCCTGCCAACTTATCCAAGACCCTTGTGGCGCGCGATCCAAAATCATGCACGTTTGACAAACACTGGCTGCGGATCCGGCTGCATTTTGTAAACTACGCATGCGTGAGGCCAAAACGCACGTACGAAGCCGGGATTTCGAGAAGACACAACGTTAGTGAATTTGGCGCGCGGGCGCCTCCGAAATAACAACAAACACGTTAATATTTAACTGTTGATTTTCATGTTTGCCTTTTTAAAGATATCAGATCAAAATGTGGCTACTTTTCCGTAAAAATGAAAAGTCTTGGCTAAAAATGGATATCAGGCAATGTAGCCTCAAATTTGGCCCCAAATAGGACATGCATGCAAAACCACGAGTAACCTAACAATAGAAAAGTATTTATGAAACCCAACAGGTAAATATTGACGTGTTAACACAAGGGTCTTGGGCCCAAGACTATATGTTCTAGCCAGCAATGCTCCAGTGGAGCGCATTTGTAGCAGAGAAGGGATTATTATGAGGCCCCACCATGCAAATCCATCCCAACAGATGCTGGAGACCCTTATGTTCTTGAAATGCATGAACATACCCTTCACTTAAAAATGCAACAAAATCTTAACCTTGATTGAGTGGATTATTAGTTTATTACGTGTTTAGTAGCTGGCCTCGGCCTCGGCCTTGGCCTCGGACGTTGTGGCCTCGGCCTCGGCCTTGGCCTCGGACGTTGTGGCCTCGGCCTCGGTCTCGGCCTCGGAGGTTGTGGCCTCGGTCTCGGCCTCGGCCTCGGAGGTTGTGGCCTTGACTACAACACTGTTAGAATGGGTTTGCAAGATTAATCGATGGCAAAGGGCAAGTTTGCAATCGATCGATGGGGAAGGGTATGTTCGCGATCGATTGCATAGGCTTTCTATTTATGTTGTGGCGAACGAAAAAAGGATAACAGCCTGTCAGCTTGGTAACTTTCACCACATTCTTGGTAAAACAAATTTCCAAGGCAAAAGTCCACGTGTGAACATACACTGGCAACATTTAACCATTGGAATTTGTACCCCTGTCTTGGTAAAATTTCACCCCAAAAAGTCCAGTGTATAAACATGGCTGAAGTTCAAAATGACTATTCTACCTTAGTGGCGAGTTTGAGTGCATCAATCTGATCCTTTTGTGCCGTTAGCTTCTCATTCATGCTACACAGGTGCTCGCTCATCATGCTCAGCTGGCTCTCATAGCTCCGTGTCGTGGTCTGGAGCTCGTCCTGAAAAGATCAAACAGAAATAAAACTGAAGGTGTGAGCACAAGAAATTTGACAGAAGAGCAGCACTTATACAAAAAACTCATTCAAAGGCACCGGTCACAGAAAAGTCACCATATTTGATCGAAAGATACATGTAGATTAAAAAATGAGTTTTAAGTTGGCGTTGGAAAAGTGGTAGGTTCCGAGCTGCCGTCAGTTCATCTGGCAAGGAGTTCCAGAGATGTGGTGCAAAGCTGGAGAATGCAGTCTCTTTAGGTTGCCAAACGAGTCCTAGACAAAGACAGCGTGTTTGATGATGACCTCAGTCCTGGTCTTACTGTAGTTGGCAGTCTTGTGTCATATCTCCTGTAGGAAGCAGTTAAGCCTCGAAGAGCTTTGAATATAAGTATTTAGAATTAGATATGGTATTTCACTGGTAGCCAGTGAGGGTTTTATCCAAGATGAGTGTTATGTGGTTTCAGAAGTGGAACTTGAACCTGAGACCTCTGAACTGCCACTCCAGTGCTTCTACCATATGGTCACTGTATCACAAAACGACGCATCTTTCGGCTTTCCGCTTTTCTCACCAATACACTCCAACTGTTACTCTGTGGAGTTTGTTGACTGGTTCCCATTTCCCTCCATCCCATGATTTTGTGTTTGCTTTAAGATTAATCTCAAATCCTATCAGCTTTAAAAACTGTCGCGGCGGTTCTGGCAGCCAAGCGAACCGCTACAATGTGTTTGTGCAGTCAAGCGTAACATACACAATAATCCAACAATGGATTGAAACTGCACAAACAGCGGCAAATGGCGTCATCCGGCCTGGTGGCGCTTTATTGTTTGACGTTTGGCGTCATCCATACGCAAAGGGGTTAAGCTGCTATGTCCATGTTTTGGCCATTTCGTCCCGGCAAATAAATGTTTAAACTGAATCGATGATACATGTAGCATCAGATAAGTTATGAGCTTTCCAATGAGACACTACACAAAGTATTTGACTAACAGATAATCGACTGTAACAGATAATTGACTGTAAAAGCAATTTATATAACAGATTAACCCTAACAGCCCAAGCCTTTTTACTAGAATCCTTCCCTAACCACACAAACTCCAACACTGTGTAGTAAACCAATGGCACATTCTTTGTACTTAGACAAAATCAGGGCATCAAGTCCCATGCAAAGTGATGGTGCCAAGGCTCTACAGTACCCAATCACACAAAATTCAACACAATGGGGTGTTTGATTTTGGCAGGTTAGGGAAGGTTAGGGTTAAATAAGTTTCAAGGTTTGAATAAGGAGCATCCACACTGCATCTGATGAAGAAGCTGTAGCTACGAAAGCTGATGCCATATTTAGAATTTTAGTAAGTCTTTAAAGTGCTACCTTTAATATTGATAAACTTCCAATTCCTAAAGTGTTAACGTGAATCAATCTTTGCACGTAGCACACAATAAAACACAAGCGTGATGAATAGGACCACTCTATTCAGTGTGGCGCCTAAAGGCTAAAGTTTGCGTTTACGCTTGGCTGCACAACTCATTCTTGGCATACCAGCCCATGCTCCTATCAATTGCAGCCGGACACAAAGAGTTAAATTTTCAGTCCAAGCACAATTGTACATACAGCAACTTCAAAATGTCCAATATATAACCCGACCACCCCCTTTAATTTCAAAGAATGGGTTCACCTAGTTATATGGAGCAAGGACATGATTTGGGTGTGGAATGGTTTTACCCAACTTCCCGGGTTCTCTCCCTGACCTGACCCAGTTTTCATGATCCTGAACCATTCCATTATTTTGAAGTGGTTACAGAGTCTGTGTTTACGTTTCTAAAAATATCTACCCAAAAAACCCAAAACAAAACAAGCGTCTTCCCATGTAGGGAAACTTCTGTAGATACCACACAATACAGGCCACCGCTTACAGCTCCAAATATTGATCCCAGAAACACGACAAATGTACACAGACGAGCGCGTCAATAAAAACCTCTCACGCATACTTGGGCAATGGGCACCCTACCGGAAAAGTGGTACAGTCCAATTGTCTAGGAGTCTCCTATCACATGCAAGTGCGGGTTGGAAACTTTAGAAATCTACGTGGGCAGATCATTTGGAATTTCGGCAAAAGAATTTAACTGCTGCAGTATTTGTATTTACAATGCAACAGGGTTAAAACAAAAGTTCCCAAATTGCATACATGTACACACCCCCTTAACGTTAGTGGATATGGTACATCCCATGAACAGGCCATAAAGAAAAACCCACTAACAATTAATAAAGGGTTGACGCGCTTGCTTTTCCATTGTTTGTTTACTCAACGGGAAAAGGTCAGCAAAACAAATTTTGTTGTAGGGTGCTTTCCTTTTTGAAAGGAAGTGACTTCTTGAACCCATCATAAACAAAAAATACAATCAGGCAGAGCTGTTGTGAGTCCCTGCAAGTCCTTTCACAAGTCCAGTCAGAAGTCCTTTCATAAAGCAGGTCGCAAGTAACTGGATTAACAATGACAAAGGAATGCCTTTGTCAAAGTTCATTTGAATAGCTTGGGATTGGGATTGGGATTGGGATTGGGATTGGGATTGGGATTGGGATTGGGATTGGGATTGGGATTGGGATTGGGATTGGGATTGGGATTGGGATTGGGATTGGGATTGGGATTGGGATTGGGATTGGGATTGGGATTGGGATTGGGATTGGGATTGGGATTGGGATTGGGATTGGGATTGGGATTGGGATTGGGATTGGGATTAGGATTAGGACTGGAGGGCTTGTGATGGACTTGTGATGGACTCGACCACATCCCTGGCTTTAGGGTTGGTTGAAGACTTGAATTATTGAAATAGTTGAGGTACAATACACCGTTTAGGCATTTACGTAGGTTGAGTATAGTCAATGGCTTTATCACACCGGATTTCTTAAAACATGCTGCAACCAAACTATTTACACCACTGGCATATTGATAAACCACAAATTTCCAACTCTGTCTGAATAAAGTATATCATCAAGAAGAACAGTTTCATGAGTTTGATAACATTCTATATCCCAATAAAAATATGCTTTAGAACTGCACTCCCATTGATAAACCTTCAAGAAAAATTATGCATCTAAATTAAGTTTTCATGGTTTTCATTAACTGACCCCTTGAGGACGGTTATTTATAATAAGGCGCCGGGTGCCGGGGCGGCCTGTGCAGCCAAGCAAAACGGACACAAGAGGCTTGTGCAGCCAAGTGTAACACACACAATAATCCAACAATGGATTGAAAATGTAGAGATTGCGTGTATAGACGTCATGCGGCCAGGTGCCAATTTTTTTGGGGGCGTGTATTGACATCCGTACGCAAGGGGTTCAAATACGCATTCACTATAAAAATAACTTCCAAAGTCCAACTCCTAGAGAGGTGCTATAATATGAAGGATTGTGATTTTTGTTAATCCATGATATAGCTTTGGTAGACCTGATGACAACACAGCACGTTGCAGGCAGTGTTCATACTTTGTGGGAATCAACCACTGATCTCTATGTAAACTGGATAGCGCATCGGCTGGTCGCGCGCGTTGAGGCCACCATCCGCCATGTTATCACTCCCAATACAATAGGTTTGCAAACCTTGACCCCACGGTCTCCTTTCATCCTCGTTCTCCTTACATAGCTATCAGTGGTAAATTGGGAGTGGTAATATGGCATATGCTGGCTTCAGTTGCTTGTACAGCGCGCAATGGCCAATGAGCTATCCAGTTTATATAGAGATCAGTGGAATCAACCTATACATGAAATAACAAACCTGTGAAAGTTAGAGCTCAATCTGTCAACCGAGTCACAAGAAAATAGTGAAAAACCATTGTTTTAACAATGGTTTTGCACACATTTTTGGGCTTAGTAAAAAAAAGGAAAAAAAAGTTGATTGTCCCCGCCCGCATCCTTTTTTGAAGCCACATCTTGTTCATTTTTATTTTGTAATTTTTCCCCCTCCAAAAAAGATAGATTTTTCATGTATTTCGCTTTATCTTGGCACCATTCTTTCGATGATCGATTTCATTTCCCGATATTTTAGACGTCTGCATGGATATTTTGACTTACTAGTAGAATAGCTAATAAAAAAGCCGCCGGTCATTTTCAACTGAAAATTTAGCGATCATTTTTAATTTAAATGCTTGCCGGCCAACTTGGAAAAAAAAATCATTAAAAGGCCCTCATCCTCCTCTTTTTGGAAAAAAAAAAACGGACGATCAACTGTTTTTTTTTTTTACTTGACCTTATGTGCTTATTTCAACTGCTGAAATTGAAGTAAGCAACTTTGTTTTTGGATGACTTCTGATAGTTTTCTCCGAGATGACAGCATTTCAGATTGAAATATTTCTTGGGGACAATCGGGACTGGTACAGGTATGATCTATATAAACACTAAAGCGTTCAGATTGAAACTGATCATTTTGCTCTTTGGTCAACACCACATCTATATCATACCTTTCAAGGGTCATAAGAGATCCACAAAAACAATAATATCCAAACATAATATTCACAGATTCAGAGTATAAAGCGCAAGCTAGATGTTACAACTGCAGGTTAAAAGTGTTGGTGAATATCACAGCACTTCCAACACACTGTCTACACGGCGATATCATCACCTAACCAGTGTTACGCCAGCTTTCATTAACTGGGAACTATTGTCAGACGGGCACGAGACATTATTGTAAGGGGAGGGAAAAAAAAGAAAGGAAAGAAGCTGGGTCATGTTGATACAGGGGCGCAGCCCGGGGCTGGCTCTGCTCTACATCCCACTACAAGTTCATTCATCCTCTATGGGGAACAAAAAAAGAAGACAGATCATCATCCACACTTGTCCTCACAAACCCCCCCCCCCCCCTCCCTCTCTTGCTCAGTCTCATAACTGAAAACATAGGGCCTGGGTGAACGTATCGTCATCGAGTGCGTTCACCTCGCTGGCCGTACAGGACAATGTCAGATGAGGTAACTGTCGTCCTTTCACACCGGCTCGGGTTCAATCTCAGGGCCAGGTGATGGTGATGACCCTCCCCGACCTGTTAGGAAGAGGTGAAGACCCGGTTCGTCTCCTGAATGATACCCATAGCACCTCCTACCCCCCCTCCTTTCCCCGCTAACCGGTGTAAATGGTGCATCACTGCCGGGCAACCGGTAGTTGTTGAACTCATTACGGTGCTGGTTTAACTCCTTGACCCTCCTATAACAGCCCCAGAGAAGCCGTAAGGGGAAGGGCATGCTGAAACCAGTACCGAGAGAGCGTGAGATAGAGAGAGCTGGAGTAGAAAAAAAACCGAACTCAAAGTAGGTCAGAGACGCTCGCCTTTCAATAGCCCAAGGGGATCACTTGGGAGGCGGGTTAGAAAGTCTATACTGGATGAACACTTGAGATTACCTGGCCTCATTTACCGGGCTGGATCAGGTTGCGGCAACGGCACTTTTCTTTCTCTCTTTTTTTTTTAGCCAGTGTGTGACACCGGTTCACCTTTATCCTGTAGCCCGACACAGTTACCGAATAACCAGGCCATGGCGCCATCCGGAGACTAGCTGGCCAGTGACCGCAACAAAGAAGGTGGAGGGGGGTGGGAGACCAGGAAAGAGAGGAAAGATGAACCAATCAGCCTTTCAGGGCACAAGTTTCGGTGTGGATATGTAGGACAAGGACAGTGCATTTCTGGTTATAACGTTGGCCATGTCCGTATTAATGTGGTGAATTCAATTGGGGGAAAACTGAAAATCCATATGGATGCCGCCGGCCCAAACGGTTTGGAAATGAGAACAAGTATGCAGACGCCTCGTGGTCTAACGCTCGCAGGTGTCAAGAGGGTTGTGTATGTAGAGTAGGGAAGGCAGGGGTTGGGCAAAGTGAAATAAATAAGAAAAGGGCCAGCAGTTTGATTGACCTGGGCTCAATTTCATGGAATCACTAATGCCGGATTTTGTGCTATTGGCCTGCAATTCTGAGCTGACTGAGCAGGCAATGAAATTCTGAGCTAACCTCGTATAAAGCATGGACCGCTTATAGTTATTCAATGTATACATGCACACAACCCAAAATGACTTGAATTTCTAACCTGTGAAATATGCAAACCATATATCCTCTGCTATAGCTAGCGGCTATTCCTCACATAACGTATGCAGAGCCATGAAATTGGGCCCAGCAAAGCAGCTCAAGCCTTGCTTTTCTCTGTTTTTTTTTCCCCCCTTTGGAACCATGCCTGGTCAAGCCATGGCAAAAATAGAGCAGTTTGCACCGTGGCACAGCCTTTGCTTGAGTGGGCAGACATGTTTATCTTTTAATCTTACAATTTTTCGAAATTATTCTCAGATTTTACACTTTGAATGATGAAAGTCTGCCTTGTTTATGCTCAATCACTTGACAAATTGTGACCAACAGGTCGGGGAGAATATCTACAGTGCTCACAGCTGCAGAAAACGTCCTTAGTGACTTTTGACAGAAATGGCCAGTGGCAATTTCTGGCTTACCGTAGTGAATTTTGACAGAAACTTGAGAACAAAAATACTAGTCTAGTTGAACACTTGTACTACTAGCAGAGTTGTAATCAAGTCAATCACGAGTCAATCACGAGTCAATCACGAGTCAATCACGAGTCAATCACGAGTCAATCACAAGTCAATCACAAGTCAATCACAAGTCATCTAAGTCACCTCACAAGTCACTATCCCATGTAACTTGTGAGCTGACTTGTGATCATTGACTTGTGATTGACTTTATTATACAACTCTGGGTCTAGGGGATATTTGTATGAAATCCAAGCCCTGTTTTCTCCCACAAACTCCACCCTGGCCCTCCCTGGTAGCCCCACAACAACAAGGCCTGCTCCCGTCATACAGCGTTTGAGAGTGCCAATGACCTGATTATTTGCTTTCTGGCTACCCATAAGGGAGTGTTGACTTCTGTGGACGTTATTCTGGCTGTCCGCACCAAGGAGGGATGGTGAATAGTGCAGTGACATGCTCTGATCATTCTCACCACTGTTGCTAACAGACTATGGCTTGCATCTTTACATGGTTGATATGGCTGATAAGCTGATGCACATTAAAGTTACTATGGCATGGGATTTTTTAGGACATGAATACACGTAGGGCAGCATTTCCAAGTTTCTATAAATTAGTGGTGGGATATAAATCCAGATTTTTAACGTAACAGCTCTCAAAAGTAACTCTAAAAAATAACTGGCTGCTTTATTTTACAATACGCAATCTACAAAAAACTACAAAATAATGAAGACTTCTCTAGCAATCAACATCCTCTATAAAGGTGATATAATACTTAAGCAAAATAATAAACACAACATTTAGTTGTATAATTCATATTGATTATTTAACTCCAACAAAATCCAAATGCATGCCCTGTGTTTACACATGTAATTATCACATCACACGTGGCGTCGTTCTTTGCAGTTTTGGACCTAAAAAAACCCAATGTTTATAGGTAAAACAGGTAAATGCTGTCCTTGAAGTCTGGTTCCCTGACCCTACTTCAGGCAAAACAGAGTAATTTATAGATTCGAGCCTACGACCTCCAAAATACCATACCGGTATTTTAGTTAGTGGACAAAAAATTTGGTAAAAACTAAGTATCTAAAAAAAATAGAAGGCAGTTTTCCCCCAAGGATGGTTGGCCGACCATCACTGGAAATAGATAAAAACAAAAATCACTTTTCTTGAAAATGACAGCACATCAGGTGTCATGATTTCACAGGATGCTTGAGACTATTATTTACTTACAGCCAAGTAAGGTATTTCATATTAATTCAGTAGTTTGAAAATGTTGTATTATCTTTAATATCAAGATTATCGATGTATGAATCGTTACAAGCCGAACAAAGTTTGAGATGAATCCGTCATCCAAGTCACTTCAGTAAAAACTGTTCTGTTTTAAGTGGTTTTTTTTGCACAGGTTCTTTAAAGGTACATGTAGTATACACAATTTGCTTTTGCTGTAATTTTCAGAAATAAATGGATTTGGGGGTCAGTATTTTATAGCGTGCTAACAAATACTGTAAAACACTGACCTATTTCAAGTTACGTGTGCACAGGTGCTTGGAAAACAGAAAGAAACAAACAACATGTTCCACTGAGTAGTCTGGTTCCCTGACCATACTTTAGACAAAACGTAACAAATTGATAGAGTCATGGAATTATCAGGTCGGGGAACTGGACTATTTCCAACGATTGTCGGCCGACAATCGTTGGAAAAACGGTATAAATTTCCACTTTTCTTGAAAACGCCAGCACATCAGGTACCATATGATTTCACAGGATGCTTGTTATTTACTTACAGTCCAGTACGGTATTTCGTAATAATTCAGTAGTTTTGTTTTTTGATGTTTGCAAATGATGTACCTTTAGGTACTTATTTTGATTGTCGAAATAAAAAAAATAAAAAACCTGCATTTTTTGAGGTCTTCAGAAATTCAGATACAATTTTCTCGATGACAGCATTTCAGATGGAAATATTTCTCAGGAGGATTGGTACTGGCATCGTCTTTATAAACAGTATAAGCTTTCAGATTGAAACTAATCACTCTGCGTTTCAATCGCTACCAAATCTATATCATACCTTTAAAGTATGTAGTGCAGCTTGGGCTGTATGGACCCTCACAGAAACAGTGTACACTTGGCAGTGGGGTAATTTACTGCTTGAGTACACAATGAAAGCATGCAGGAAGGAAGCACCTTGCACGAAATGATAATTGTGCCTCGGCTGAACATGCATCGGAGATATGGACGAGCATAGAGCTCAGCATACATGTAAACGTGGAGGTGTAAGTTCAATACTGCAGCAACCAATTGACCTGAGATTCACCCCTGCGGTGACCGCCGGTTAACACTGCCGGCAGTTCAGGCAGGGTCCCCTTAAAGGTTCAAGTGCAGGGCTCCTATATGGAGGTTGCCATTACATGAGCGGGCACTCAAGCTACCCAGAGGGGTTCAAGCACAGTGCAAGCCGGGAGTCGTCGGGGTGAGGTGGAGGGAATGTTTATTGTTTGTTGGTTCATACAGAGTGCAAGCGGGAAAAGTCGGGTTGAAACTGAGGCTAGAACACTGTCCAAGAGGCTCTTTCAGCCGGAATTTACGAGGATATCTTTGTTCACGTTCAAAGGAGATTTAATGGCGCTTACGAGTTAGTGTCTACCATGCATCATGCATGATCAATTTGCCTTTTGGGTGAGCCTTTGCCATGCCCTATTTCCCCCACCCCCATAGGACTAATGGCATCAAATGTCGTAAATGAATGGACGGCCTGCAATAACGGCAGATTAACTGACAGACAAGCGGGCAGACGGATGGATTAAAAGGATTCCGTTTGCTGCATCAATGCCATCATGGTGGCAAGTTTCCCACAGCTGTTGGGGCTCTCGATTCAAAGTGCAGCTTTTGTACAAAAATTTCACTCCGGGGTAATATGTTTTGCAGATGCTTTTGCTCATAAATTTATACTGCCGTGTTCAAACTGATTATCGAACCACCAAGTACTGAAGCTTTTGACAAACAAGGAACAATTTGGTTGGCTAACCTACAAAATATTTTTAAAGGTAGTATACAATATTTGCTTTGGTTGTAATTTTCAGAACTGAATGGATTTGGGGGTTAGTATCTTATAGCAAATACTGTAACACTGACCTGTTTAAAGTTTTGTGTGCATATATACTGGGAAAACAAATAATAGAAATGCTGTTCTAGTATATAGTCTGGTTCCCTGATCCTACTTCAGACAGAACAGAGCAATTTATAGGCGTCGGGAAATTATCAGGTCGGAGAACAGTTTTTTCCAAAGATGGTAGGCCGACCATCACTGGAAATTGATACAAAAATTCCCATTTCCTTGAAAATGACAGCACACCAGGTGCCATGATTTCACAGGATGCTCGATTACATTAAAGTAAGGTACATGTATTTCATAATAATTCAGTAGTTTTGTTTTTTGATATTTGCAAATGTTGTATATTACCTTTACAAATAATAAACCAAAACAGAAACTCTGTTGTTCATGTTTCTCAAAGCTCTCAATTTAAATGATTTTTTGTTTTACTTTTTAAAACTTGTATTCTTTGTAAAGAACATCGTTTTTTTCTTGACAGATTTTGGCACTATGTCAGATTATTATTACTATCATTTATTACCAGAAATGCAACTGTTGCTTAGTTTTCTGAAAACATTTTACTTTAACCAGAGAAAAAATTCTCCTAAACTACTTCGGCCAAACCAGCCTGAGCAAAATGTGCAGCTCCATTCTTAAATTTAGGAGGAGGAGGTTTAGAACACATTTCCACACAATTTACTCAGATTCACAAATTTGTCCAATATTCCACTAGCATGATATGCACTTATCTCAAAATACTGTTTAGATTGTAATAGATAGTGCTTGCATGGGGGGCACTTATCACTGCGGCCATATGCTGGGAACCTACATGTACGATAAAAAAAATATCACACCAGGAAGTAAAAGTTTTTTTTTTTTTTGGTATCTGTTCCTATTGTTATTCCGTGTTTACTTTCATTTTATCATTTTATCATTTTGTGATGATAAGGTTCATGTTTAACTTTCAATTTGGGTCAGCTTATCGCAGAGGCTGTATTTGATATAATGAGCCACGAATGTTAAATGATTAATTTGTGTACGATGATTGCTTTGAGAACATGCCCCATTTATACACGTAGTATAAAGTTGCTTGATATTGGTTCCTTTAGGCTTTTCACACTAGAGCCACTCAATCTGAACTGAAGTAGGGCTGTGCATCCGAACCGAGTACCCGCGTACCCAACCGCTAATGTAAGAAACCGGTTCCAGATTATGGAATCGAGTACCCGTAACCGAATTAACGTATTACTTAGTAATTTCTCAGACATTGAAAAAGAAAAGTTTTGAATGTCATATGTAGGGAATTTTCAGAATGAAAACGAGGATACATGGAAAAACAAAACAGATTATAAAGTTTATGATGCTTGCGGAATTGCAATTTACACCGTAAGGCTATAGAGCTCACTGTACACACTTGCATCTTGCTGGCTGCATGCATAGACAATATCGCAAATACCGCCTGGTTGAGACGTCACAATGGTGAAAAGACACTGTGGGAAGGAAAAAGCAGTCTCATTACTTCCCACAATCCCTTTTGACCATTGTGACGTACGTCTCAACCAGGCGGTATTTATATTTGCGAAGAAGTCTATTGGTGCACCGATGTGGTACATGTAGTATTAACACGCGGACCTTTACGAACAAAATGAACAGCAATTTCCGAGATTACATTTTTGGGATTGGCTTTCTTTAACGGGTACCCGAATACCCGTGCTTTTTTTCACTCGGGTACATGATACCCGTACTACCAGCAATGCACACCCCTAGGCTGAAGTCAACCCAGGGAAAACCCCGGGGACGGCCTGGGTTGAATCTCAATTTTTCAACCCCATGTTCAACTCTGCCCTTGTTTCGAGTTCATTCCAGGGCAGACTCACCTCTGCTCAATTCACACTACTATTTTCAACCAATAGAGAGTTTAACCCCTTCTGTCAGGCTTTTATTAATGGGGTGCCGGTATGCCAGCATGGGCTTGTTCAGCCAAGTGTAATGCAAACAATAGGCAAACAATGAATTGAGTACGTGCAGAAATGCACGCATAGATGACAACCGGCCAGGTGGTCTTTTTCAAACTGCGGCTATGGTCGTCTTCCATATTCAAGAGGTTAAACCAGGGTGAGGAATCTCAACGCTTGTCTGGAGTAGGGTTGAGTTCAACCCGGGTTGAAACCAACCTCATGGTTGAAACCAACCTCATGGTTGAAACCAACCTCATGGTTGAAACCAACCTCATGGTTGAAACCAACCTCATGGTTGAAACCAACCTCATGGTTGAAACCAACCTCATGGTTGAAACCAACCTCATGGTTGAAACCAACCTCATGGTTGAAACCAACCTCATGGTTGAAACCAGCCTCATGGTTGAAACCAGCCTCATGGTTGAAACCAGCCTCATGGTTGAAACCAGCCTCATGGTTGAAACCAGCCTCATGGTTGAAACCAGCCTCATGGTTGAAACCAGCCTCATGGTTGAAACCAGCCTCATGGTTGAAACCAGCCTCATGGTTGAAACCAGCCTCATGGTTGAAACCAGCCTCATGGTTGAAACCAACCTCATGGTTGAAACCAACCTCATGGTTGAAACCAACCTCATGGTTGGCTCAGGGCAGTTTAAAAATTGTAAAGTGTGAAACGTATCTTCTGTTCAACTCCACATCAACCCAGTGTCAATTCGTCTAGTGTGAAAAGGTCTAATGATGAAGAGATCCACACAGTAGCATAAACCCTAACGTACATAAATCCATCAAAATCCTCTTCCTGTTTTGGAGGATTTCGGCGGATTCAGGATACCTCCATATTGAAACCTGGGGGATTTTGATGGATTGAGGATTGTAAGCCTAGCGGTACTGCAGGATTTTGATGGATTCTGGATACCTCCATATTGAAACCTGGGGGATTTTGATGGATTGAGGATTGTAAGCCTAGCAGTACTGCAAGATTTTGATGGATTCAGGATACCTCCATATTGAGCACTCACCAAAACCAACTTTTTGTGCATGACAAAATAGGTGGATTTTGGCGGATTCAGGATACTTTCTAGTAAAGTTACCCAAGGAGTTAGCGTTAATGTACAGGCAATGATTTTACATTTCGAAGAAGTCCATTTCTCAATGATGAAAATTTCGTCTCAGCCACTGGAACAACCGTAAACAAATTTCTCTCATTCCATTTAGCTAGAGAAATTGTCTAAACAAAAAACAACCAAAGGAGTAAACTATTTAGAATTGCCAACAATATCATTATTATTTCAAAGGTATTGTATGAGTTGAATACCAAAGGATATTAGGCCTATTCACGTGATACAGGGCCTGATATAGAGGCATGATTATGATTTCACGGCAAAGTAAATTTATGATTCTAATGCCAATTATTTCTGCTGCGAATTGGCAAAAGTTGAACATGTTTCATCTTGTGCGAATCTCTGCCGTGAATGTTTCATGATAGCAAATTGGTTTCGTGATTGCATTGTCATCAAGTATGAAACCTGTTCACTTACAAAATAGCATTCTCTACAAACAGCACTGCTATTAACAGAGCTGAGGTTGGCATGCCAACCTTTTCAAACTCATTTCAGTATTCAGAAGAAAATCCGAAGAAAATCCGTATTTTTCATGAAATTTAAATTTGACATGAACATTATTTTTCTTCCGCGCAGCATAGTCCGCACTGCTGAAACGGCAATGGTTCCTAATAGTGAGAATGAAATTGGGCATACTTACATGGATCTCATCAAAAGTGGAAAAGGGTTATTTCTTCTGGGATCGCAATAATTAGCCAGTACATGCGTAGTATAATAGCATAATATGCACGACAACAAATTACTATTATATTTCACAAATAAGGAAAAATCTGCATTGGTTGAATTGGCAGCTAGCTCTGTATTAATTCCATCCATGTTTTAACCACACACAGATAGAATGACAGGTGCTCGTGACCGCCAGAAGCTCTCTTGTTTAAAACCTAGAAAATCTTGACGCAAGTCTTCAAGCACTATATTTGCTGTCACAACTTCATGAGAAACGACATCAACATGGTCATTCACCTCCTCTTAATTAAAAATAAGATTGCGGGTCTCCATAGAGGCACGACTGTGGTTTCACATCACGGACTAGATCGAAGAGATCAATTACAGGGGAAGCTAGGTGCTCTTGGTTAAAAATGACTGGACAAACAGCCAGGCCACAAGGTAGCCCCCCCCCCCCCCTAAAGCAAATGGTGTACCAATAGTGTACACCATTTGCTTTTGCTGTAATTTTCAGAAATAAATGGATTTGGGGGTTAGTATTTTATAGCGTGCTAGCAAATACTTTGTGTGCTGCTGGGAAAAGAGAGAGAACAAAATTATATTCCAGTAGTCTGGTTTCCTGACCATACTTTAGACAAATCAAAGCAATTTATAGAGTCAGGGAATTATCAGGTCGGGGAACTAGACTATTTCCAACGATTGTCGGCTGACAATCGTTGAAAAATGATATAAATTTCACTTTTCTTGAAAATGGCAGCACACCAGGTGCCATGATTTCACAGGATGCAGGGGCAGATCTAGAATTGTTTGCGGGGGGGAGGGGGGGGGGGGGATTCTGAATTATTTTTTGTACATTTGCCCAAAAAGTTGACTCCCAAAATGTTTCGTCTGCAAACAAAATTTTACAAGGGGGGGGGGGGGGGGGGGTATCCTCAATAGGTCAAAATATTGACTATTACTACACAAAAGTTTGCAATTACATAGTAAGTGCAGAATTGTACACGAGACAAATTTATCTTCACGGATTGTTGCCCATTGTATACATGTGTATAGTTCCCTTCGATTCATTAGCGCTATCAGGTTTGATGAAAATTGCGCGTGAAATACAATGCTGGCCTACACTTATTAGCCACGATTTATCTCTGCAGTAGGCCATTTGGTGCCAAATTGAAGGGCGGGATTGGACAGGTTATTAGTTATGTGTCAGGCACATCCAAGGGATTTCCACATGCTTCCTGACACCCCTGTTAAGCCTCGATGGGCTTGCCCTAACACCAGAAGACCATGGGCAGGCCCACTTGAAAAAGGGGGAAAATCATCATCAAGTGTTGTGTGGACTCATCTTAGCGCAAAATCTAGCCCCTTCCTCCCCCCCCCCCCCTCGAACCGCACTGGTTCGGCCGTTCTTATCTGCTGTATACATGGTACATGGCAGGTTTTGGAACCTTCCATTCTGCAGCGGGGGACATGAATTCACTGTTAGTGACAACTTTGATAATTAGTTCTTCTGCAATGCAGAACGTGACGTCACAAAGTGTCAAGTAAATAATCCGTGAACCACCAAAGCTAATTCCTGAAGAGCACGTGCTGTAGTACAGTTGATTCGTTCTGCCAACACTGCCATTTGGTGGGAGTTTTTCAAGGATAACTCCAGACCATCTTTTAATCTATTACGAAAATAAAAAATCAGCACAGAGAGAGTGAAAAAAAGAAGAAAAACCTTGGCATTTCCAATCAAATTCCTCCCTGTCTCTTTTCCCCCCTCTTCAATGAGCAATGATGCAGAAATTCCGCTGTCAGGGGCTACTAATGACTTTTGTGAGGGCCAAGGTCGAGGCCTAATGAACGGAGACGACAGTGAATGCAGAGTTGAGTAGAGAGGAGGGGGGGGGGGGGGGGGGGGGGGGGGGGGGGGGAGGGTGGGAGCTAGTATGCATGGGCTTGTGCATGCTGCTTCCAGCCAGTGTTTAACACATACACCTGCCTCTGCTATGTGGGAGCATGTGTCGGACCCTTTTATGACTTAATGCAGGATTAAAGGGTTTTAAAATACATGTGATGTATGAACTAATGAACAATGTGGCTTGTGATTTCATGTTCAAAGAAGCAAAGCTGGCGGTGTACAGCTTAATTTCTGAGATGGTTTCTGCATCGGGCTTTTCGTGAGGCCTACATATGTAGGTAAACTGAAAACATATCCAGCGCCATGTTTTGAGGGTAACGCTGGTGCCATTATATGTTCATGCTAGAAGCCCAATGACTGAGCAGAAGTCTGTACAATGCAGGGTTGTTTGATTTAAATCACTCGATTTAAATCATTGATTTAAATCATGATTTAAATCACTGGAAAAAAATAACAAAATCACTAATAAAAATCACGTTTTGATTTTATTTTTATTTCTGTTATTTTTTTAATGTAAAAACAATTTCTGTTATTCAGACCTGACTGTCATTAACTTTATATCGCTTATACTCACTCTAAAGGGATGCATAAGGCCAGTTTCCTGAAACAGTGTACTACATTTATCCTGCATATGATTCTGAAGTACATTGTGTGTGTAATGTACTACCTGCATGCATGATACAGTATTGCTCTCTTAGTTTAAATAACTCAATGCATGTAATGCGCCTATCAATTGATACTCCCCGACCGGACCTGACCCCCCCCCCCCCCTCAACCTCAACCCCGACCCCCCCCCCCCCCCCCCCCTCGACCCTGTCCCCTGCATCGTCTACAAATGATAAAAATGTTGTGGAACGCGTAGGCCTAAACAACTTTCAAAAACTTAACACCGCCAAAGCTCTGTCACAATCGCCACTCAGATCGTCCACCCATGGAGGAATGGTCCACTATAACCCAGGTGGCGGCCAGTGTTGCAGCCAACTTTTTTACCAAGTCATTTTTTTTTTTATTCAAGTCACAAGTAAATTTGTTCAACAACTTCTGAAATTCTGAAAGTTGAAGCCACACAATACCCCTTTTGAAGTTGACATTAATGTAAAAATCATGCATGTACATGTATCATGTACACGTAACGTGTATGCTTATTAGCACGGTTCCCGTCTCTGCTGCAGTATTTAATTGATAGCAGCAGAGATGGGAACCAGTCTACAGTGATGAGTACTCGATTGGGTATATGTGACCCGCTCTGCAAAAAGGGCACATAAGTCACTGTATGCTTTTATGAGTTATGGGCCGTTTAATGTGAAGAGGGTGGAAAATTCTTCAAACAAGTGATTTTAAAGGGAGGGAACTTTTTGCATCTTTGATACCTATATTTTTCTATTTCATAACCAAAATCTTTGATTTCAGTGAATAAAGTTGGAAAAAGAATGTGTTTTTGTCGAGTGCTTCCATCTATTGCTTTGTTTTTTGTTTTTTTAAATGGCTTGTTTCTCCTTAAGTTAATTCAAGAAATTCCTGAAAACAAACAAACAAGCACATTTTTAAATATCTCGTGTTTGCAAAATGCTAGAGACCTCAGACATATACCAAATGAAAGCTTATAAAATGGCCTTTCCAGCTATATATAAAACACTATTTTCAAATTTTGCAACATAAGTGCCCTTTTTGCAGAGCGGGTCATATTTTGATGCATGACTTAGGGGAATTTGAATAGGTCTATATAATTTTAACTCTCTCGATCTCAGACACCATTATTTGCATTCCAAAGATGTATTGTGATTATACAAACGTTACTTCATCGTTTTGAACGTTTGAAGGAAATTACATAAAGCATTTGCCAAGCGTTTTTGGCGAAAAAGAGGAATTCTTGCTACGCTTTAATTGTACATTTAGGCCTATAGCAAAGACGATGGCAGTCGTTGTAAGATGATGTTTCTTCCTTCATGTTTTTATATCTGATCAATAATGTGCAGCCAGCGGTACGGCAGTGCTTTGCCAAATGCCGAAAAACCATAAGAACAGTCTATGAAGTATAGAATATCCACTCTTGATACAACGTCTAAGACTACGCATGGGCCGTACGGGTAATAGGGTTGAAAAACAAACGAATTGAAATGCGGGAGTGGAATTGGCAAGTCAAAAGAGCATTTCTTTTAATTTTCCTTTGTTTTTTATTAAAAAGTAAATTTCGATTTTCAATAAATTTCCTTGAATGGCCCCTAATTGTGCACATATATCACTTGCGTGCTTTGCGTGCAACTTTTTTACCGGCGCGGCATTAAATTGCAGCTGACCCATGAAAAACTTGATCAGCACTGTACCGGTATCGAATATTCGGTCAAACCCATTTTCAAATAATTGAATACTAAATTATTAGAAAATGAACAGCCCTACAATAATCGTTGACGACTGTAATACAGGGCACTTTTTTATCCCCTAAAGGACACATAGTGCCCTTGGCCCATTCTTCCGATGTAAAAATACCACTGCCTACATCACAGCAGCCAACAGCTATTAAAAACCCTAACAGCCCAAGGCTTTTTACTAGAATCCTTCCCTAACCACACAAACTCCAACACTGTGTAGTAAACCAATGGCACATTCTTTGTACTTGGACAAAATCAGGGCATCAAGTCCCATGCAAAGTGATGGTGCCAAGGCTCTACAGTACCCAATCACACAAAATTCAACACAAATGGGGTGTTTGATTTTGGCAGGTTAGGGAAGGTTAGGGTTAAGATGTATACATGTACCTCAACATGAATCCAATGTTTCACAAACCTGTTGCTGTCCCATGAAACATGTAAAAACCTATCATCAGAGTTTTCTACAGCCCATAGTACACTCTTGAATGAAAGTCCGAATGACTATTCATGAATTAAAAGAAGATGAAAAAAGTTCCACTTTCAAATCATTGAATGTGGGGTTATTATTATTATTATTATTATGATACAATAAATACATCTAAAATGAGAAGATGCAGAGATGTTTCCCATGCTTCCTATTCGCGTTGTATCAGCATTGAGAGCAGCATGTCCGGTTGAGTAATCTCGGCAAAACAAGTTTAAACATAGTCAGTCGAGTGTGGAAGATTACTCCCATGAAGGGAACCCCAACGGAACGCTCACTCACTCATGTCATTCATTCATTCGTTCCTTTTGTCGGGGCCTGGTCCCCGCCACGACCTCCCCGCTGAAAAGACCAAGTCTCCTGGAAGAGCCACATAAGCATTAAGTCATGCCTGGCTGTGCACAGATCCAGCGGGTAGATATGGGAATCCGTACGCAGGACAGAAGATGGGGCATTGTCGCACAGCCCAATCCCCCCCCCCCTTGCACAGGAAGTCACACAACAAAAGGGGATGTCCAGGTCACTCCAGGACAAAAGGCAAAGCCCGATTGCTGTGCCGGCCCACTTCTGTGGCTGCCTAGTCTGATATGTCCCTATATGGACAGGTTGGCACGCAACAAAGAAAGTGCGGGGATAAAGTTCATCACTGTCTGAAAGTACAGCTAGTCCCGGTGTGACGGCAGGCAAAGTACGGTGCCTGCAGGAAAAAGTGCGGCTGCCCCAGGCCCGGCCCATACAAAAAGTGCAAACAACCCGCTAGTCACCCATGTAGTCTTCTCGACATGATCCGTGTTGGCTGATTTTTTTTCTCTTTCCCTCTCTCTCAGGCTCTTCCCGGCCTAGCCCTCTCTAGACTTTGGCCATGATATACATGTTGTCCTGCTAGGCTGGAAATGGCTGCCACAGTTGGTGCAGTGCGGAGAGGGAGAGATTTGACAGAGGAGGGAAGGGAGCGAGAACAACCGAGTTCACGATTGTCTGGCAGGGAGCCGGCCTAAACTGCCCCGGTTGCTAGGCACTGTGATGAGAACTGGAGAATGCCAGCGCACAGGAGGAGGGCTGGCAAGTTGACAATCCACCTCGCCACATGACTCCATTGTGCCAGCCACGTAACTTGACGCTTGTGCCGTGGGACCCCTGGGGCTCCTCCAATATGTCTGCCTAACGGGGCAAATGTGCTCCCACAGCGTTCAAGCCGGGCCACACCAGTCCCTCAGTCTGTTTCATATATATGCAGGTGTTTCAAACCCTGGCAGGGGTCAGAGTTCGACAACTGACCCTCGGGGCATCGTGACCCCATCTGGGCTATACATCAATTCATCACGAAGGTTCGATTACTGGTACTGATTCTGCAAACACAGTGCCTAACGCCATCGACCTCAAGTGTCCTTTGCTCTTAGCAACCTTGAAGTGTTGATGAACTACCGTGGCAGCCAGCAGGTTGAACTTGAACTTCTAATGGGTCAAAGCTGCCGTGACCCTTGCACTGTGTAAACACACAGGATACTCCCATAGTCAATGACCTGAGCAAACCCCCTTGGCAGTTTGTTGTGCACTATACAGATGAAATTGGTGCGTACCGGAAAATCTACAACCGTGAACGGAATCAATTGCTGCCAAACAGATGAAGGTTTGCTCAGTGATACAGACAGAAACTGGCAGGTAGAACTACTCACAAAGCAAATATTTGCACAACATGTACACCCACTGTCACTATAACAAATAACACAAATACCGGTAAGGGTGTACTTCACAAAAGTGTAAATCTGTAATCAAAGTTCTTAAAAAGTACAAATATGGACGATGGCACACATTTAATGGGAGGTTTCACCACAAGAGATTTCCAGCACATGTACATACACATGTACGTCTGAAGGGTGTACAAAATCACATTAACCAAAGAATCCAGGGAGAATTAAAAAACAAACAGTACAAAGAGGGAGGATCTTACAAACAAAGCTGAATGTGAGGTTTCCAACAAGAAATTTCCAGGGAAAACACACAGAATCTGCAAGGGTCACTATAAGGGTGTATTTCATGGAAGTGTAAATTTATCTCCATTTTGAGTGGGGTTGATATCGGCTTGACATGCCGCATGGTTGAAACTGTCACGGCATGGGGTTGAAAACTGTCACAACATGGGGTTGAAAACTGTCATGTCATGGCATGGGGTTGAAAACTGTCACGGCATGGGGTGGAGAACTGTCATGGCATGGGGTTCAAAAGTCAAAACTGTTACGCCATGGGGTTGAAAACTGTCATGTCATGGCATGGGGTTGAAAACTGTCACGGCATGGGGTTGAGAACTGTCACGGCATCGGGTTGAAAACTGTCAAGGCATGGGGTTGAAAACTGTCACGGCATGGGGTTGAAGACTGTCATGGCATGGGGGTTGAAAACTGTCACGACATGGGGTTGAAAACTGTCATGGCATGGGGTTAAAAACTGTTACGCCATGGGGTTGAAGACTGTCATGGCATGGGGTTGAAGACTGTCATGGCATGGGGTTGAAAACTGTTACGCCATGGGGTTGAAAACTGTCATGTCATGGCATGGGGTTGAAAACTGTCACGGCATAGGGTTGAAAACTGTCACGGCATGGGGTTGAAAACTGTCACGGCATGGGGTTGAAAACTGTTACGCCATGGGGTTGAAGACTGTCATGGCATGGGGTTGAAAACTGTCATGGCATGGGGTTAAAAATTGTCAAGTGTGAAACATTGCTTGTTTTCAACCCTGCTTCAAGCCTAAATTTTTGTTAATGCAAGTTAGCCCCAAACAAGGCTAAGAGCCAATCGAGGTACGGAGCTACAAAGGAAAAAAAATCAAAGATGCAAGAGGTAGGAATTAATATTCCTCTTGAAGCAAGAGAGATCATAAGATGAAAGAAAACATGCACCAGGCAAAGAGTTCCACAAAGATACAGAACGAGGGAAAAAGCTATTGGCATAGCTTTTCTTTTTACATATCTACCGTACAGCTAGAGTATATTGGTGGAAACAGGCGGAGAGCCGAGTTTCACACTCAAACACCCTAATTGGAGGAACCAATTATGGGTTCAGACAAGGTTATACACTTTGTACCCTCCCCCCCCCCCCCCCAAACACAAACCCCCAGGAAGTCCACAAATCAGAAACTAACACCACAAACATCACCCACTTCCTCTTCAGTAAAACCCATAACAACTGAGTTTCCCTCAACCTTGAACTTACAGAGCAGAGACCAGGATCATCGGGCACAAACCCTTCACATTCGTTTGAGCTATCCATGCCCGACGCTTTTGCTAATTCCACACAGGTAACCCCCTTTGACTTTAAATGGTTTGATCCTCCTATGCCAAACGCTAATGAAGTTAGCTACTGTGAGACACCTCCCATTTGTGCACAAGGGGATGTTATTTTTGTAAAATACCAGGAGAAAATAAAACACCTGCAATGAAGTATTTTTTATCCCGATATAGCCAACTTTGAATGAAATGAATGTGGCAAGGATTGTTACAAAAGAACCACTGTTTACAAAAAAGTAAATATGTGGAATAGACATTTCCTGTATTAACCCTAACAGTACTCAACCCGTCCAAACCCAACAGCAAGTTTGGTTGGAATTTGTTAGGATGGGTACTGGATCCCCAAACTGATACGCCAAACTGAGTTTGGCATACCACCAGAATCAAAGTCCAACAATTTACCATATTTACAAGGATGGGTATAATTCCTAGAAAACTATACTAGGGGCTTAGGGTTAAAACTGACTTTTTGCCCTGTGTTATATCCTTCCAAGAAAACAGGGAACAAATTCTGAAATGATAATACCCATTATAAATGTTTTTTTTTTAAATTGTTCTCTTTAGTTTTATAAGTTACACATAGGCTCATGTCATCAACATTTTGATGAGGTCTTGCTACTACACACTAATGCCTTAACAGTGGCGTAGCCAGGCTCTTCCTAAAGGGGGGGGCAAACGGGGGAATGGCTATTTTCAAGGGGGGAAATTCGACTTTGTTAAATAGGTCCACGTTATAGTAACGCATATCTACACACTACAGATGGCGACACCCCCCACCCACAAAAAAAAACAAATTTTCCAGGGGGGGGGGGGGGGGCAAGAGGGGAGAAAGAGTTCCCACAGGGGGGGCAGTTGCCCCTTATTATTTTCTATTATGAGACATGAGATGGCTAATGGGGAAAAATCTTTTGTTTCCCTTTATAAGTCACAAATGGTAATGTCAACAAATATCTTGAAATGACGAATTATTAACCCACAACTTTGAACATATTAACCTCTTGAATACGGACGGCAGCCGTGGCCGCGGTAACAAAAAAATAAAAACATGGCCGGTTTTCATCTATATGTGCATTCCTGTGCATATTCAATCCACTGTTTACCTATTGTCAGCGTTACGTTTTGCTGCACAAGCCCGTCTTAGAGTACAGCACCCTATCAATAACAGCCGGCCATAAGGGGTTAAAAGATATGACTAAGAAGCTGCTCTGCATGGAACAAAATTGATTAAACTGCCAAACATGTTCTCGGGATTCTCAAAGCAAAAAATGCCTTGGGAACTCCAGGGCAACTTCAACGTGGCAGGTGAACGTTAAACATCGGACACAAAAATCCATGATTAGGTGATTCAGACCATTTACTCCTTATCAATAATCCAATCTATTTTCTTCTGTAAATCGGCAACGATCCAAGTTCAATGCACTCTTCTTTTACCCTCCACCCCCCAACACCCCCTTCCTTCACGCACAGAAACAAACAACAAAATGGATTGACCTGGAGAGAAAGGTGTTTTGAAAAGTTGTCTGGTGGGGCTGCTCTCGTGTTAAACATGGGGGCCCCATCCAGTTGAATACATTGTGCTAGATTATTTCAGCCCTGACAACCGGTAACGGGATAGCTTGAGTGAGGCTGGCGGCGCGCATCCACGGCCCTCGCTAGGGGCCCCTCCATATGAATGGGGTCAAACTGCACTTTATCGCTATGGTCCTGACAAGAAAAATAGCCCCCTAAACAAGTCCCTAAATAGCACGGTCCATGTAGGATCCTTGGGGGGGGGGGGGGGACCTCCTTCATTTTGTAAACATCCAATACAAAAAGGCACAAAAACTGAAGCAGATTTGTCGTGATTCACAGAACACTCTCCGAACAGAGGAAATCATGAAATTCTAATACGGTAAACAAAAATATTTGAAAAGCTTTTTCATCGACTGACATATACCCCCCACCAAAGCTAATGGACTAGTCCAATGTACTTTACATTCTTAAGCAGCTTTAGGCTTTAGATTGTAATGTATATTGTATTTTTCCACCCCAGGGTGTGAATTAATATGTTCGAACTTCCACGGCGCCATTCTGAGTGAAGTTTTGAGTTTCCTTCCCATGAAAAGGAGTACTTGGGGCATTTGGCCTCTCCCCCAGCTCAACTCTTTATTTATCAAAAAGGGAGGTTGTGTGTGAAGCAGTGCCATATGGGATTTGGGGGGAAAATTGAGAACATCTTTTGGATGTTGCTGGATAGAGCAATGACTGAATGCCTGAATATGAGCGAGGTGGCTGTATTGTTACCGTGTCTGGTTAAAATTCTGCCCACAAATGAATTAAAATTTGAAAGTGTTTTCTTAGCAATTTCTGTGATGGCTGGGCCAATAAAAGTTGAAATTCCTGTTGTAGAACTTTGTCACTGATATGATCAAAATAAACGGGTATAAATGCCACCAAATGTCACAACAAGAATCTACTGGAACATGCCTATATTGCATATGGACCAAATGGTATGTCAAAAGTCTGGTTTAACCAGTTCGCGGCGGGATTATTTTTGACGAAAATTTTGGTTTAAAAAACAAAAATCTAAATATAGCAGCCAACTTCTGATATACAGCCAAACGCCACAAATACTGATTCGCAAGAGTCATTTCAACAGTAGGCCTATATACTAGTACGATATTTCTTGCCGAAACCTCATATATTTCAATACTCCGGGTGCGCCCACTGGAGCGTAAATTGTAGAACAACAGGCCGTGCACAGCGGCCAAGTTCAAGTTCAGACTTCTCAGACTTTGTGTGTGTGTGTGTGTGTACAAATCAAATGAGGGATTAGCGTGTGTCGAGACGTCACCCGGAGGCGAGTCGAGGCAAGCTTGACGTTTTAACCCGTCAGCCGTGCCCGTGTATAAAAATGCAGACAATAGGCACCACACTGAATAGAGTGGTGCTATTCATCGCACTTGGAGCCCCCCCCCCCCTTCTTTTGTTTGAATAAAAACTCCATCAATTCATTACACTCCCATTTAAGAACAAGATAATTGAGAAATGAATGGATTGAGTATGCGCAGGCATGCGTGTACAGACAACCGGCCACGTTGTCTTTTTTCAAACCGCAGCTATGGCCATCGTCTGTATTCAGCCGGGTAAAAACAATCTTTACAAACAATGGGGGGGGGGGGGGAGGGGCACGCCTCCATTTCCCCCTGAATCCATTGTCATTCTCAAAATGCATCTTTGGTTGAAAGTGCAGTGCACATGGTTGAAAGTGCAGTGCACAGTAGTCACTATAAAAGTGAATACAACTTTTCTGTCAGCACTGACTCACCTGCCCCCCTCTGCCCCACCTCACGTTCGGGTGATGCCCCGCCCTAGATTACCCCAGTTCTGGCCCCTCCTTACCCCCGGTGATTACAATAGGGATGAGGTACCTACCTGGAGTTGTGTGACGTTCTTGTGGGCCATCTGCAACTCCTCCATGTGTTTCTCTTTAGCCTTTTCAGCCAGGGCTAATCGCTTCTGCAAGGCGCGGCACTGCATTTTAATACAAAACAGACAGAAAATGGAAAACTTAATAAGATACAAATGTGATGGGATCTACAACAAATGGGTATTACATGTATGTCGCAAAATTTGAAAAATGAGTTACGTACATAGTTGAATTGGTCACATCCTAAGCTTTAATTTGGTACAGATTTCACCCCTGTGGCATTTTGTGTTCTGGAGATATCTTGACATTTGCATACTCATATTTTCCAATTTAACAGAAGTGCATTTAGAGGGAAAGAAATGATATAGATGTAATTTCTATCAACATTTGTTTTTTCGTCTTTATTCATCAATAAAATACAAAAATATAGATATAATAGAAGCCAACAAACCCCCCCCCAAAAAATCACTTATATGAAGATTTTTTTGCCCTAAAAAACAGCACCGTGTGTGTTTTCATAAAGTGCGACATAATACATTTTTTCAAGAATATACACTTCTCACTGCATTATCAGGGAGAGTTAACACACTCTACCAAATAAAATAACCTTTATCCCAGCGGTGAGACTTTGAGGAAAATTAAAAATCCGCGCAATATTTGGAGGCATTTAATTTGTATGATGTTGCTGAAAAAGGAATAATAGAACTGCATTTTCTACCAAAAGATATGGTTCAAATTGCAGAACTTGCCGTTATTAGAATGAAAAGAAGACTGTTTTGGGGTAGCAGAGGTCATTTTTAGAATGATAAAAACAATTTTTAGAACCCCCCCCCCCACAAAAAAAAAGTCTTACAAAAAATCCTGAAATGGCAGATAAAAAGTCATTGTTTTGTTAGTAGAAAGTACGAAAGTATAATATTATTAACAGGTAACCATTTTTAAGGCTTGAAAACGTCGTATAAATCGTGTATAAAGCTACCTCCGGGTAGCTCCGGCTACCTCCGACCACCTCTGACTTTCACGAATACCCCTTATTTTCCCTGTTATCCATCCTGCCAACCCCCCCCCCCCCCCCCCCACCCTTAACCAGTTCGCGTCGGAGGACGTGTTAACACACACTGGCTGTTTTTATACACGGGCACGGCTGACGGGTTAAAACGTCAACTTGCCTCGACTCACCTCCGGGTGACGTCTAAACCTGCTAATCCCTCATTTGTTTTGTACACACACACAAAGTCCGGTGGGCGCACCCGGAGTATTGAAATATATGAGGTTTCGGTAAGAAATATTGTAAAAATACTGTTGAAATGACTCTTGCAAATCAGTATTTGTGGCGTTTGGCTGTATATCAGAAGTTGCTGCTATATTTTGCCTTTTTTGAAAATCAAAAGTGGTTAAAAAAAAGATTTTACAAACAATCAATAGGAACCAATAAAAACAACAGGCACTGTTCTTAATAAAACATTTCACCAAGTTTATTTTTTTTTTTGGGGGGGGGGGAAATTTCATAAACATTTCAGGAAACTTTGTTGATTAAAACCCTGCTGAAAAGCTAGACAAACTTTTTTAGGTCTAGTACCCTACTAGACTCCCCTCAACCTGTAGACATGAAGCAAGATATGGGGCAGAGGGAACCCCCCTCTTTTGTGTTGGTCATTGTGTTCCCGGAATCTCAGGAATTCTTTTTCAGAAATCTAGGGGGGGATGTGTAATAGTATGGAGTGTGTATAGGGTACAGGAACAAAAGGAGAGGGGGGGGGGGGGGGGTACCCCTATGCCCCATATCGTGCTGGGTATCCATGTAAAACATTGGTCTAGACAGAAAATTTGGATTAAAGCGTTCCAAATCCAGTTTAAATCCCTTTTGATCCCTGATAATAGACCCACTAAACCTACCAAACCATACAATTTGTTTTACCCAAAATTACTTGAATCACTTTTACAACGTTCATCAAAATTTCTCTTAATCTTTACTTCAAACACTCTTACGCCATACATGACTTCACACCAGTTTTATTGCTTTTCTGCCGCATAACCAATCTTATGCTACAATGAGTAATTTACTCACGTGGCTCACGCCCTCCCTTTCTCACCTCATAGCAAGAAAGCACTATTTCTATAGATGGGGGAGCAATTTTGGCGATGAAAAAGAAAAAAAGAAAAAAGAACAGGCTCATTTCGAAACGGCCAGTCACGCGATGCACTGCCTGTTTCGTCGACTGCCGATGCGTCTGAGCCAATTGACGGTGTCGCCAGTCAGTCTAACAAGATCACCGAGTAAAATGTGCAACTCCGCCAGCACCCGACAAAATTATTAGCGCTAGTCACCTGCTATGGAAGATGGTGAATAGCGGTGCTCTAGGCATTCTAACTCCCGGGAGTATAATCTTCTAGAGAGAGAAAGGGTTGGAAGCACCTTTTTTTCACCCGAACGCTAGTGTGTACGCTAGAGGATGTCTGATTGAATCTCACGGTGCTTGCGTGCTCCTTTTTCTCCTGTTTGTCCCCCCACCCCCCCCCCCCCCCCCACCAACCCTCGAAGCCTCACAAAGTTAATAAGATTGGCCTGAGCCTCTCAACTGTTCATTTCTACACATTAGACGCCTCTTTGGGCCACATTTGCACAGTAGAATGGCCAGCTTAAGTGGCGATACAATGTAAATGTGGTTTGGGTTGTGGTGGGGGGGGGGGGGGGGGGGGGGGGGGGGAGGAACGGGACAGACATGGGGAAAAATCAAGAGTTAGATTTCCAAGAACATGTACAGTGAACTGAATTGGACGAAGGAAGCTGAAGAGGAGAGGGAGATCATGAATACTTTGGAGGGAAGAGAACTGCTTAAAGATGTTTATGTCAAAGGCAAAAAGTTATCACATTTCAAAAAAAAACAATTAACAGATGATAAGTCAAGATTCATGTTAAGGTCAATTCATACTTCATGCCAATGCGAACGTGAAACATATTTGACCTCATGAAACATTTAAGGCTAAGATCTGCACAAGTTGAAATGTGTTTAAAGAGCAACTCCAATGGTTTTGAAAAGTGTTAGAATTAAGTGTTCAACGTATAATAAATTACTTGTTCAATTACAAAATCAGGTTTGTTTTGCATCTCAATATTGTGTTATTTTGCGAGAAATTATTAGCATTTTCTTTCAAATTTATGAAAAATTCCCACAAATTGGCCGCTGGTGGCGCTGTTGAGAAATGAAAAAATATGATGTAGTACCGGAGAAAGCCGCACGCGATATTATGTGCATAGTGTACGTGTCGCATTGTTGCATGCTCACCGGTAATACGTCAGAAATGAATATTCATTAGATGTAAATGAGCTTTGACGTCACGCTCCATTTCACGAAACTGGGATAGACTCGCGGAAAGAAAGGCAACAAAAATACATTTTTTTAACATAAAAACTGGCGTCAAAGATAGGGATATTGACAAGTATCTGTTTTATTTGACATAGCTCTTCTCAATAAAATCGAAAGCTAAGAAAAGTTGGGAATCGTTGGAGCTGCTCTTTAACTTTCGTGAATTCGTAGCGTGAATTTTTATGGAAGAAATGTATTTTTTATCAAATTTTTTAAGTTGGGTCGTTATCACTGGTGACTATGGGGTTTTAGTTTGATTGGGTGCAGCAATAACAGCCTCTCTGATCAAGTTGAAAGTCAGGCTACACTAGCAAGCTCGAATGGCTTACTAGCAACCTATATACTTAGAAATGATAACCATTTTTACAATAGTAGCCCTCTAACACTGCAATTCTGTGCCATTAGCACACACACACTCCAAAATGTCAAATGTTGAGTCAACTTTGGTCTGCACGCTCCTCAAGTCTAGTATTCCGTGAAATGTTGGGATTCAAGTGCCAACATCCTGCGCACCTGTCTCTCAGACTCTATCACATTCTAATTGGCTAGATTTTCTGCAGCCCTTGACGAGCTTTGAAGGTCTTGCAGCTGGGCCCTTCCTTGCAAGTTGCTTTTCTATCATCGATTTCTGCTCAGTCCCTTAGAATCTTTGTTTTTCTTTCTCCATCACTCTCTCTTGGTTTTTTCTTCCCAGAGACAGAAGTTAACGGGCATTTATGAATTATTGATATCAATCGGATATTAAATCGTTAGCTCCATGAATTTTACATGCTCCCACACTTTGCCAAGGCATTTATGGCATGAAATATTAATACAAGTCGGACGGTCTTTGTACCTTTTGCAGTAATAGTGGTGCCATGAACTCATCCTTCTCCTGTCCTCAAGGCCCCATCCCTTCTTAAATCAGCAACTACATGTGTGTGTGTGTTTGTTTGTTTGTTTGTTTTCCTGAGCATCAAAATGTTCAAACTAACATTTTTGAGATACAGGGCCTGGGGAAATTACTCATTCACCTTATTCAAAACTCGTAGTTTGCTGATTATCATTGAATTTAGGGCTGTTCATTTACGAATAATTTAGTATTCGAATAATTTAGTATTCGAATATTCGAAACTGGGTTTGACCGAATATTCGATACTCAGCGATCGAATTTTTCAGTGCATGCCGCACCGGTAAAAAAACATTGCACGTAAAAGCACGCTGGTGTTTTACGTATGGCGACTGATATTATGGACCGTTCAAACAGCATTTTTTTGCATGCCCCTGTCGTATCAAGGGTTTTACAGACAGGAACAATAAACCTCCGTCCACTAAAAGTTACTATTGACAAAAATGCGGCATTGCACTGCTAAGCGCCGTAACTTTTCTATTAAAATAGCATCAGAGTCGTATCTGTATGTGCATATATATCTTTCCGAATATTCGAACTGGCTAAATGGTATTCGAATATTCGCTTGATGATCGAATATCGAATATTCGGGACAGCCCTAACTGAATTTAATTTTTGCAACATGTCCGGTGTTTTTGGTCATTCTAGTGTTTTCTAGTCATTTTGTTGTTTTTAATCACTTTGTGGTTTATAGTTATTTTCAGGCATTTTAGCCCAATGTAATACTGGGATCTGTGTGTCTTTTACTCTTTGAAATCTTTCTTCGTTGAAATTTGCTCGAAGTATTTTTTTCCCAATTTTTAAATGCAATTGTAGATTTGTAAAACGTCTTTTATATTTCAAAGTTGATATAGCCACCGTCCAATTCAAACCTCCGGTTGCGAAATGGCGGCAACAATAAACCAAACCAAACTAACTGCCAAAGCGAGGCTGCCTTGATTTGTCTCATTTAAGTACATGTACACGGTTAGAGCAACAGAGAAGATATACAGGTGGGTCCATTCCATAAATGTGGGCTCCAAAAGTGTGACTTATTTTGGTGTCCCTGTTACAATTACCATCAAGTATCATTAAAATTGACTATCTTTTACTTGTTTGACAGGTACTTTGCTTTACACAATCACTCTTGGAGATAGAAGGCATTAAAAAATGTGTCTGAAATGGCAAAATTATATCACTCTGTATTTGAACTCAGCTCACAGAGGTGCAAGGCAAGGAATGTTTCACTGCCTTATCCCGATCCCTCAA